>STHB01000005.1:1817038-1981582 GCA_018908115.1 Anopheles rivulorum
CATGGAAGAGATGGTAATTCGTGCTTTACTCAACACGTTCAATACTTCCGATATTGCAAACAAGCTCATCTTCCTTCGTCTTATCAATCGCTGCTTGAGACGCTTCCTCATGGTCGTCTAAAACCTGAAATAACGCACCAAATCAGACAGCAACCCCTGAAACGAACTCTTGCCTGTGACGTGTGATTTTGACACACAAAATTAAACCAAATCACACGATACGAAAATGTATTGACAAAACGTGATCTACATTAATTACAACAAAAAAACACACACGAAATCCCTACAGAAACAAAGATTTGCTAGCTGGGCAAAAGTTGGACGTTGAAGATGAAAACAAGACGCACACCATCGCTTCCACATTGCATCGCAAACCCGAAGGAAATTGGGAATGCACAGTTCATTAATTATGCGAACCAAACTGAACCGGAGCGTTTCTCGAGCCAGCGGAGCTATTTTCCGTCCTTGGCTTGGTTTGCTGTTACAGTTCATTAAACCACCATTAACCTCGGATCGTGTCAACATGACGGAGAAGCAAATAAAGACGACCTTACTTGGTGCTGTGTGCCATGTGGTACTGAAAACAAATTTTATTAAATTGAATATCGAAGTCCTAATGACGCAGATTCTGTCATTCGCGTCGCCAATTTGTTTGCAATCCATCACTCGCCCGGTTACGCTCGGTATCGGGCTCCGTTTCCTTGTTCCGCTAGTCGTAGTTTTTCATAGCAAAAACATCTCGCTCTCCGAAACAAAGCACAATCATTCATTCCGTTACTTGATCCAAGCGCAAGCAACTTTGCTTCCTGTCGGTACGGTAACGTGTCTTGCGCGTGCATTGAATAATCTTCCAAGCTTTCCCGGTACATTGAGCAGCATCGTCGGAGCGGTTGAGCATGCAGGAAAGGGAAGTGAGTTTGATAAGTTAAAACTATCTTTACAATCTAAACGAAAGCCCATAACTCAATACGTCAATCGGAAATCGAAGCCGTCCTCTTTAGCGCTCGATACGCTAATCCGTGCCGCCTGTAGGGCTGGCGTGTTACCTGCAGAATCTAATACAAATCGTTCGTCTCTGCCACGCCATGCCCGCCATGGTCCATGACTTGGCTCGAGTACTTCACGGCTGCCAACCTAGCAACCGCAATCTTGTTCGCCTTCCAGCCAGACGATCATGCTCTGGTTGCGGAATGCGGCGCCAGGTGGGAGCTGTGTATTGATTAAATGAATAAGTAAATATACAAATTGGATTCCTTTTGCTTCGCAGCTCCCAGCACTGCCTGCCTGCCTGGCACCCGGGGGTTCGGTCGCTTTTGGAGGCTTTGACCCCACCGGCTTCCTGCTAGGCAGCAGACGGGTTTCATGTCTTCTGTAGCGCGTACCCCTTTCTCGCTGAGATGCGAAACGATCCTTTCTTCCGTTCAGGAACCGAGCGAAGAAGCTGCTGTTGACGATGGCTGCTGTCTTGGGGCAAATCGATTCGAACCTCCCACACACACACACCACGCCCATCGTCCAGATCGGTTTGTTTCTGGCGTGGTTGTGCACTTTACCAACAACAAAAAAAATCACATCCGCTTCCATTTCTGCCTACCACCTTGCAGTCCTTTTTTTGTCACGACTTCTGTCGAGGCCTGGGCGTACGGGACACCGGGCGAGTTTTGCAGAACTTAAAGCTCACTGGACCACGCCGGCGAGCGTCGTTCTGTTTTCGGATAACGTCTTGATTCCGTCGACTTTCCTGTCAGTTGCCCAGAACCCGTCAGCCCCGAAAGGGCTTTTTTCCCCGTTATCTGAAGATTGCTTTCTCCCACTACACACATTCGGCCGCACGCCCAAAGCCAAAGGTTTCCTTCCGTGGTCGGTTCTTCCCGGTCCCGTACCCGACGCTCGGAGGTTTCATTGATTTACGAGCCAATGGTTCATTGATTTCGCTACATTCAAACGAACCAGCGAACGAACGTACCAAGGTTTTTTTTTTTCGTTGTCAGGAAACTCCAAAACCCGTTGATAAAAAGCAGACTTCCAATATCAACTAAGTACCGGTACCGGGCTGAGCAAAGTTGCCAGCTTGCTTCCTGCCAGTTGTCGTCCTTTGTCAAGCTCGTCCTTAACTCCCGTGCTGTCTTGTGCTGTTTCTTTATTTTTCTCTTCTTCTTCCATTGCTGTGCATTTTATTCTCCCTCCCCTCCCCCCCACCCCCCCCTCCTACGTCAACTCTTTTGTTCGGCCTCTTCAACTCACTAGTTTGAAGTTGCAAGCTGCGAGCGGATAAATATTTACCAGGCGTTTAACAAGCAAATTCCATCCTTCTTCCGCCCGTCCGGATGCTGCAAGGTAATGGCGTAATGGCGTTTCCCAGGCCGAGGAAGTGAAATATTTGCAAGATTAACAAGGTGGAGTGATTTATGGGGTGAAAATACCCTTTATACCCCTTTCCCAATACCAGCCAGCCAGTCCGATAGCGACAGGTAAAATATCACTCTCCAGCAAACCCATTCTTGTAGCACAAGTTTAGCCAAATGCGTCGCACAAATGAATGAAAAGAGTTTGCATTCTCGTGCCGAAATGAGCCAACTTCAACTCCATTAAACCAACTCATGGCATGAAGTCGGTAGGTGTGTGGGTGTGCTAATTCGCCATCCAGCACGATCCCCGAGTTTGTAACTTCTTCATTCTTGGATGTGTGTGGATGTTATCTACAGTCGGTACAATCATCATTCGCAAAATAGCTCGTACAACATGACGATTCACATTGCTCAGCGCTTAGCTTAGTCCCAATTAGTGGTAAGTCTGCCTAGCAACAAGGGTTTAAAAATACACTCATCCTTCACGGCGATATAAAAACATATCATAACACAAACCTTCTTTCTCTGACATGACATTGACATGTTCCATTCAACGGGTTAGGTTGAAAAAGAGTTCTTCAACAACAAGAAAAAAGAAACAACCGTCCTTCACAGGACGAACGTCCAGCTACATTAATGCTTTATTACTTGCAATACCACCTCGGTTAGGGCGCACTGTGCGCTACGTGGAGTGGTAAGGCAAATTAAATTTCGTATTCATGAAGCTTTCCGGAAACATTCTCCTACGCTTGTCGAGAAGGGTAAACCAATTAAGATGCAAAATCGCCATAGGAAAGTTCACGGGAACGAGCTGAACTCCACACCAAATGCTTGCCGTCCGTCATTTGTCTCGACTGATCCCTTTTTCCAGAATGCCTTACCGACCAATTAAAATAATTCTACAACTTTGGTAGAAACGAACGCCAACGGCTGGCTGGACTGGAAGGATTTACATGTATTTACACAACTTTAGTGCGAATAAATGCACAGTTTATAGGATAAGCTGGAAGCGCTCGGTTATACGCCACAAAACAAAATCCAGCTCATGGCCGAATTTCATGTTAACTAATATTGCTAGTTGCTAAGCGAATGCTCATCATAATACAACTTTTTTCAAACACCTGAGCTAACACAGCGCTTGAGACAATTGCAGATGTACAGGATGCAACCCACACAAAACTTCTTGCATAAACGGTATATTCTATGCAAAGATCAACAACATCAGTGTGCAGTCGTTGCTGAAGAAACGAAACAGCCTCCTGGCTGGAAGTTCTCCTTAACCCAGTTAGTGCCTTCCGAAACGATGGCTGCAGTACTGAAGCATCGTAACAGCTTAATCCTGCCATGAAGCATGCTAGCTTTCGCAGTTCATTGACGCTGCTGTAATAGCCGACCAACGTGGCTGTCACGTTGGTGACTCCATGCTCCATTTTTACACGTGGAAATGCGACGCAACACGTCTGCAATTGCACCCGCTGCACCGATTCGCGCACACACACATGCAAACATACACCGTGTTGTTGCTGGGCCACAGTTTTGCAATGAAATTATCCCTGCGGCGAAGGAAGTCACTCGGCACAAATTATGTCCCGGGGTCCAATTTCCCGGTGCCATCGCGGCGTGCGCGAAAACCCCGGTTAGCCAGGTTAGCCTTGCTCACCTTGCAACACCAGCACGGTGCAACGGCGTCGGTGGGAAACCGTACGCCACCGTGCGAGCGAACCGACGGGACGGACCAGAGCTGTGAACATAAATTAAATGCAAATGTGACACTTTAATTCCATTAAATTGAATAACTAACTGACAGCACTACGTCGGATGTCGGATTTCTCGTGCTCGTTGCAACCGTTTCCTTTTCATTTGGCTCGGTTCTTTGCTACATTTGGTTTTTCTTCTTCCTGTTCTTCTTCCACCCCCTAATGAACTTTGCTTTCTTTTAGCGATCTTTCCCTTGTAAAGTTCTTGCGCCCATGCGTCCCGAAAACCCTCCATCCACACGCACCACACGGAACAAAGGCATTTGTTCCATGGATTTCTTCTCGCTTTTCGCTTCTAAACTTCTCGTCAATCTTTTTCCGAGCTTTCTTCTACGCTGCTGCTGCTGCTGCTGCAGGGACGGGACATCAGCGTTGGCACAAAAGAAAACCAAAAGTACGGCGGAAATGAACATTTAAAAAAGACAGCTCCATCCGTTCCTGTAAATCCCTGCTGGGCGACGGACGGTCCACTGGTCCACTGCAAACCTCGGACGCAGCCCATTATCCTCTCGGGGTCGTCCGAAAGGCTTAAGGCAGTTTTCCCAAACCGTCAACCGAACCGACACGGCTACACAACGCTCTGGGAGGATCCACAGTTCGTGGTTTGCTTACGAGAACAAAAAAAAAAGGCTCATCTTAAAGTGAGTGTCACATCGCATGGTCACTTTTCCTGGGACCCTAGTGAGCACCGACGGCAAGGGCAGAATCCTTTATCAGCGAACAGAGCTTACCGCTTTGTCTGTGTGACTCTCTGCGTGTGTGTGTGTGTGTGTGTGTTGCTCACTCCACTATCAAAGGCTTCGGGCGCCTTGTCACACAGATCACCACCGGATGCAGAGGGATAATAGCCCGTAGATAGCAATAAATTTTAATTTGTTCCCATTCCATGAACGCTGCGGCGCGGTCAACCTCACGGCGAGGCCGACGCTTCTGCTCGCTAGCGCCCGAACCCAGAGTTCCAACCAAAAACGGAACGGACACATTTTTTGTTGCCACTTCCTCGAAAAACTTTCCGAACCATTTCAACCATTCCATCCGCCCGTTTTTTTTTTAAGGAAAAATGAACTTGTTCCCATTTTCTGCAAAGGTCATCAAGATGCACGGTCAATGTCAGCGAGGTTCGGTCTTTCACAGATTTTTTATTTATTCGTCACCGAGCATCCAGGAGGTTCGAGTTCATTGGTTTTTGCAATGTCACAGAGATCACACACAAACACACGAGAAACACCATTCATCTGCTCTGGTACATCGGGGAATTGATTTTTATTTTGCAGAAACTGATTTTCCCCTACATCCCATAACTGTGCCACATCGCTCGAAGCGTTCTGTAACTATTGCTTCAAGGAAATCATATTTCATCCCAACACAAAGTTCAGGCAAATAATCTACCAGTTGGGACCATTGTGAGGTTTGGTTACGAAGAAACGACAAAATCGACAAATTCTGCTCATTTTCCCTTAAAACCCCTGCAGTCTCGTTTAACATCCTTTCTCCATTTGAATGGTTTCGCCTGAACCGGCATACCGGCTCCTACTAACTATCGCACAACTCACGACAAAGCCTAAAGGAAGAAACCTGGAAACGTTGCTGCTGGTGCTGGTGCCGCCGGCTGATCTTACTTCACATCCACGACCGAGAACAGAAGGTACAGAAACTGCATCGTGGCATCATTTTCCGTAATCATCAGTTCCCGCCCAGCCACCACGGTGCACGGTGGCCAAAAATAATGTCTGCACTTCGGTTTTTACGAGCATCAGCCCCACTACCGGCAGCGATTTGACGGTAGCGCATCGTTCGCGTGGAGCATTTTTTGAAGCGTTGGCTGGCATTTTGCATTTGGCTTGCTTCAAAGGGCTTTTCTTTAAATTATTCACTTCCTCGACGCAACCTGCCGGTTTTTGTTCTGGTTCGACGTTCCACGGTGACCTCCGAAAGGAAAACCTGCTTCTTCTCGAATCCTTCTTCTTATCGCGCTCGTTCTGTTGATCTGTTTTCTTGCTCTCTCCGTGTGTGCTTTGCCTTCTTCGCATCTCCTACATCGTTTGGGCCATAACGATAGCCAGAGCCGGAGCCTGAGCAAGCAAGCAAACAAAAAAAGAGGCGAAGACATCATCATTCCAAAGAATGAATCGAACAGCCCATCGGGAAAGGCTCGTCAGTAAACGACGAAACCGGAGGATGATTGCATTTTCCTCTGTCACGCCACCCAAAGTCTTGCCTTTCAGACCCAAAAAGGGCTCTAAGCCAAAACCACTCTCAGGTGCGGTATCACCGGATGTTCGGGTGCCAGAGATTTTGACTGACGTTAGTCGCTCGGTTTGGTACGCCAATGGCGCACACAGTATCCGTGCCACATCTTCTAATGGCATTCCCAATCGAGCCCGATCCGTCCCGTTTGCTGGCGTGTGGGGACGCTTCCGACCAAGACCAAAGGAAGCATGCAAGCAAGAAAAAAAAAACAGCTCACACACAACCAGCAGAAATAAAATAAAGATATTCCCTGACAAGAACCCTCACACACTGCCAGTATACACTTTGTAAGGATCTACAGCAACATACACACACACACACACTTTTGCTTCCGTCTCGACACGGACAGACAAGCAAGTAGCAAGTACACGTATGATCATTTATGAAACCAGATACTTCAACCGATGCTACACCGCAGGGAAATGGGAAACGAAAATTGCATAGAAAATTTATGATAAGACCGAGCATCCTTTTCATTTATCTTTGCCACAGCTTCCCAGCAAGATGCGCTTTTCCGACACCGGCACCGAGCGTTGCTCGCTTCCCAGAGACCTCCTGACGCTCGGTGCCGCAAGAAAACCGGAGGACAGAACAAGAAAAAAAAACACGGAGACCGCAGGGAAATAGTAGCACTTCCTTCAATCGATTCGATACTCCGGGCCATTCAAAGATCTTTCCCTTGTCCCTTGTTCCCTTGAGCTCGTAACGATAAACCTACAGCATTTAGTTCCTGCTCGCCTTTACACATGTTTGCATGTACATTTGTTGTCCCGGCGTTAAACTGGAGCGGACCGGAGCGGAACGGAGCGGAACGGATGGTAGCACCATATTTACATTAGTTCCTGGGAATGTAATCCAGATTTTTGCTCCACCTCACACTAATGATCATCAGCGCCCGAAGATGGATGGGATAGTAATGTACTCCGGAGGCGAAACATGAGCCCCTTACGAGCTCCACACGATGCATGCAACCCGAGGCTCGTGGATTAAGAACGTTCTTTTCCTTCTCGTTGTTAAGGATTATATCTTCGATTCTAGATGAGTGTTTCCCTACGTATAAATTGCATGATGTAAGATACAATTTTCGATAAGCAATAGAATTCTCTTGTCACCTAAATCAATGCAAAAATGCAACCTTTTTCTAGAACGATCACTTAACATTATCATCGATCGTCGAAAACAAAAGAGGCTCTCCAAGGTGCACTTAGAACGTATTTGTCTCGATTTTCCAATAGAACTCTTTATTTTCGCACCATTCGCCCACACGCAAAATGTTGTCTAGATGTTTCGACAACCAACGAACGTCGCCGGTACGTTGCGATTATGCAAAATGTAATCCCCACTGTACAAACCTACCGACCATGAAAACGATGACGATGACGACCACGGTACATCAGAACGGTGGTGCCGAAATTCAGCACGAGTTCGGCACCAATGAGCACCAACGCCTGGCAACATCCATTTGAATAACAATGAAACTTTTCTTTTTTTTTGTTGGCCCACGAAATCTCTCACCCACAGCCACATAATAACGATGCCCCAGCATGTTAGCATATTTTCCACCTTCTTTCCAAATGTTCTCATTCAGCTTGTCGTTTTCTTTCCTTCAAACCCGACACCTCTCTTCCCCAACCCCACGCCGAAACCCGCCCACTCCCACCCACCCATCACCGCCTATATGAGCAAGCAACATGCGAAAAGCACAGCGCAATGATGGTCCCGTGTCCCCTCGGAGCAATTTCGATCGATTTTCCCTTCGATTCGGGCACGAGATGAAATTTGAATTTATAAATATTGACAAATTTCAATGTGTCAGCCACCGAGGGCGCTAGGTGGCGCAAGGTGCACGCGCCCAACTGTGCCCGACCCGGCACAGCACGGCACGGTTCGGCGAATGTAAACGGTACATACAGTTCATCGATCCGACTTGCCGGTTGGTACACCGCAAACGAATCTGATTCGACATTCGACCGACTACACACACACACACGTGGATCTCCCAAGGTAGCGGTAGCAGCACCATTTGAGCCCAACCTGCTGATGACAGCTACTTCCGACTTTCCATTTGCATACCCGAACCTTCAGCGTTAGTCCCAGTTTTGTCACATGATCACTCCCTTTCGCTACTGCGCCCCAATGGGAGATTCGCCTCCGCAGCGGAACAGTGGCCGCCTGCATGAGCTCCAGCAGGCATGGCGGGTTACCCGGTTCCGAACCAATGTCACAGCCGACCAAAGCCCATGCCGACGAAGGAAATGACATGTCTGTGCCAAACCGTGGAAAAGGATATGTTTTGTTTGGCGAATCCTTCGCACTTCAGCCATCCTAAGGGCAAACCGGGCAGACCGTGCCGTACTGCCGTACTGCCGTAAATGGTTGTCCACCTCTTCCGAGCGAACCTAAGCGGTGTCGAGATAATTCCGTTATTACAGCAAAATATCAGAGTCATAACTTTGTCGTTACACTTTTCCACTGCACTGTGCACTGGTAGCGGTGGTGCACTGGTGCATGGTCATCGACTCACTCGCCGGGACGGTGCAATCGATCCTGCAGCCGCAGGAAGTAGGGTTTACTCTACTGTGAAAGCCAAACTGACGGCCCAGCGTCACAACAGCTGCAGCAGCGTGCCTTTTTGCACCACCAAACTAACCGTCCCATTCGTTCCATCGGCACCAGTTCCGGCCTGGGAGGTTATAAATATTTCAACAATTTTCGCACTTGTTGAGAAGCAATCATTCGTTTGCGCTCGCAAAATTGATACGGCAGCACCGTGTTCCCCCGACCGTCACGCCTCGGGTCAGCACCAGCGGCGGGCACCGATCGCAGCTTAAACGTCGGTTGACTTTTCGCCTCGACGCGCGTTCGAAACGCAGCGGAGTCGGAGTCAAAACCGGCGTGCCCACTGTATCATGTGACATACATATATACGGGGGCAAAGTTTCACAGGAATTGCCGTTGCCGTGGCCTTCCGTGGCAGTAAGTTCGCAAGCCCTTTTGCAAATCAGCTTTTCAATTACCGGACGTCCTGCGGCAGTGTGATTAAATTTCACTCAATAATAATTATGCATGGCTGCTATTTTGAGCATTATTAACAACACATTCTGCCACAGTACGCCCACACGGAAATGCATGATTGTAGTACAAACAATTTTTCTTTTCAGCTTTTTCGTAGAATATGTGTACTTTTTCGTTACAACGCACATTTGTGTTACTTTTCGGGCAGTTTACTGTTTTTCCGCCACATCAAAGCAAACTTCCCGATCAACCTTTGTGTCGTACAAATAAACATCCTACGCGAAGGGTTAATGGAGCTGATAACAACGATCATGGCGTCATTCAAATTATCATAAACGTGTTTTTTATTCGTATGTTTTCGGCGCCAGCTCTTTAGTCCACCGCACCATAAATAACATCATGCCGTTCACCATGCCGTGTCCATCCGTCCGGCGCTTTGTTCGCTCGTGTCAAACTTGTTATCCTTTGCTTCGATTCACTGAAGCCACAGAATGCACTAACGAAGATTTCCCAATACCACACACATCAACCGGCTGCCCATTGCCACCGCCACTTCACTATTGTGCTTCCGCCTTTGTTGCTTCCGCCATGTTGCCTGCCCACCTCACCAATTGCCCAAACCTCCTCTGTCACTCACCGATTCATTCGTGCTCGTGCTCAGTAACGCGGATAGATTTCCAACCGACAGCACTCGAAGAAAAATGATTTTCCCCGGGTTTCCTCTACGCCACAAAAAAACCGCCACACCAACCACGCGTACAACCAGCTTCCTTCACCAAGGAAGCGATGGACAAAAACCATAGAAAACGGGCAGGAGCAACACACCGAGCAGAGAGAAGAAGAAAAAAAAAAATAATACATCAAGAACCTCCGAATCGACCGTAAGTTATGCTCATGCATACAAAAGAAGGTTCACTCAAATGTGCGGTGATTTTTCATCCGGTTTGGCTTTCAGCGGCAATGTGTTCGGTAAAATCTCAGCAATCGTCGCTCATATAATCCAATGGGAATGGGAGGGAATGAGACTGGGAGCAACGGGGAGGAAGGCCGCCGCCGTAAAAAAAAAAAGGGACACCCACTCACGAAGCAGCTGCTGCGATGCTTGGAACTGACTGAATTGTGTTTCTTAAGCACGTAAGTTTCTGGTAAGAATCGGGAGACGAACAACCCCTACTGCTGGATCTCCAAAATTCGGTACGCTCGGTGCACGGAGCAATCCATTCCACTGCGAAAAAGAGGAAGCTGTATGTAGATAAATAAGCAAGTTTTTCTGCTTCTCCCGGGCTTCCGGACAAGGAAAAAGCCCAGCGACACAAGCACGAACATTGGTGCGTTTAGTCCGTGGTGGGACGACACCACTCCGAGGAAAAATAGTTCCGCGCTAAGGACGAACCCACATCAGTTTAAGCGCAGTTGTTACTCGGCAGTGCACACGCCAACCACATAAAGCGCATATTTTCCACCGGCTTACACACTCATAAAAGTAAATATCAGCTTTTTTGCCGGGCAGGACGAATTTCGCTTGCTTCCTTGTGCTCAAAAAAATATAAATAAATAAATAAACGATGTACAGAGCAGCCCGCCAGCTAGCGATGGTGGATGCAGCGTCCCCATATTCGACCCACCCGAAACAACACGGTCAAACAAGTCGATCAGGAGCTGTACGTGGAGGCAAATTTGACGCTCTTTACTATTTTTCCCCGGTGGACTTTTTCGCATGAAAAGAAAAGTTTGCCCGTTGTCGAAGTTCCCCCGAGTGAGCATAAATTTCTTTACCACCGTGCGAGCATGGCATTTCTCGTTTGTCTGCTGCAAACACGGGAACTGGAACACTTTGCCCGGAACTGTCCTCTCTTTGAATTTATACACTCATGACACTTTTGTTTGCTGAAAAACGGTGAAGAAAGCTGCAACATAAGTATCGTCGTTCGAGCAAAAAGCAACTAAATTGAACATGATTAACTAAGTCGAATGGCTCGATGGTAAATACAACAAACCCGATCGCACAATAGAAAGCCACACGGCAGGCGGAAGCAACACTGTCTTCACCGCCAGCGCCAGCGAGGTGTGTGCCATCACAACCGGCCGATATGCTTACCGGAAGCGGTGACAAGAGCATCCAACACCATACAGCTGCCAAGAAAAACGTTCGCACGGTGCACGGTGCGAACAAAAAGAGGCGCACAGCTTCTGCACATAATTCTAACATGTCCAAACAAATTGCGGTGCCGTTTTGTGTTTGTTTCCTTTCCGCCTCGTGGCACTCTTTTTGTGCTGCCCAGCTCGAGCATCGCTTCGTCAACCCGAAGGCAGTGATACTGCTCAAACTTTCAAACGATGGCCATTGGAGACAACTGACGGCGACTGGCCGGGGCTGGCCATTTATGTTCGTGCAAGTGAAAGCGAGTGAATGGATCACACTCACACTCAACCACCACGGATCGGGCTGGATTGCTGGTGAGCGGACAGACACTAAAAAGAACACACTTGACATCGTCATTTTGTAACATTATGCGATGTTGCTACATACACGGTATCTTGTGATTGCACACACGGACACACAGGGAGTCCTGGGTACTTTGGTAATCGGGGATCGGGTAGTGAACCGACCAAGGTAGTGAAAGCGAGCCACATAAAAAGCCTTCAAACGACAGAAGGCAAACGAATTGCACAGAACCACACACACACACACACACACACACACATACACACACCATGCATTGGAAGGAAAACAAATGTATCTCCGGGTTTTAGTTCCTTGCGTCGTTCCAGGGTTCCTCAAACAACGCCATGCTTCTGGTGGACGGCGGCGTAGAAAAAGACATTTTTTGGTTGTTTTTATTGCGCCGATGTGACTTGTTACTGGTTCCGGTTTCGGTTTTTTCTTCCGTTTTTTGCGCACTTGGACTTTAGGGCACACCCAACCCAACCCGAAGTAGTGCAATCTTCATATTGAGCCAAACAATATTGCTGAGGACAATTGGCATGAACTACCGGAACAAAAAATGTCTTTCACCACACTTTGGAGTGGGGGGGGGGAAACGGCAGGGCGTTCGAGTACAAGCAAGAAACACGACGATAAAAACCGATAACATAAGGGAAAGCTTTGTAACAACGGCTATGGAACAACTTACAATCGAACGCAGGATACGTTGCGAAACAATCGGTACACAATCTGATTAACAGTGGTTCCGGATCCGTAGCCAACCGTTGCAATTGAAAAACAAAACCTCAAATTAAATTAAGAAAAAAACAGTAACTAGTTGTTTTCTGCACCTGCTGGTCTTCGTCCTGTTTGTTAGCTTCAAAGAGCGAAAAAGAGAGAGAGAAGGAGAGAGCTTTTGGTCTAGTTGCAAGGACGCGAACACACAACACTATTACGCGTCTTGCTAATGGCACAAACAACTTTATGCAGATATCCGAACAGCCCTGCAAAGCCATAATCCCGGGTCAAACTTTCCCATCATTCCGTTGTTCGCCAAACCCATTCGATCCTGCAATCCGCTGCCAAACAGCCGCGCTTGTAAATAAGGGCACAGCTAAATAAACAGCAACAAAACAAAATCACTATTACCCGGTAATAGACAAAGTTGCCACATCGCCAAGCGGAGAGCGACCGAAACCATCATTCAACCGGTTCCCCTCAGTGCCTCTTGGAGCATTTGTTTGGCTAGCGTCGTTGGCCGTTGGCAGTTGAAGCAGTCGTAAAAGAAGCAAACATCCCGAAGAAGGATGGCCTGCTAAGGGATATTATCGAAATTAGCTTCACCTTTTCGTACGCCGGTATGCCGGCGAAAACCTTCAGACTTTCGATAAGTGTCTAGTGCTGGCACGTGCGTTCCGTCTCACCGGGCTCGGCAAGCGAAAACCACCACCCAACCCAATGCAAATGTTCGACCCATCAGCACCCAATAATGGGGTTGAAACCGTACCCGAGTGCATTCGTGTGTTTGTGTCTGCTGTAGGCTCATTTAAAATTATAAACACTCTCATACATTGCCTCAAACATGGTCATATTAAATCCTCCCACGCTTCCGACGCCCGACGCCCGACCCACCACGAGACATTCGGCGAGCCAAAACTACCACCCTAATCTAATGTTGAGGCGAGTTTGCTACCCTGCTGCCAAGAACAGGTATCATGGGCCCCGGTTATCGGGGAAACAAGTCCCTAAAAATCTTCTCCTTTCGCTTCTGCCGGCTGTCGAACGAAAGGCTTTTCTCATTATCAGACTTTTCCATCCCACGCCACACCCCACCGCACCACTCTCGAGCGCGATTAGATTGGGCTTCTGTGGTCGGGATGTGTCGGTCGGAATGGGGTTTTATTTTTCTCGTGCCGAATGGGAAGGAAAATGATACTTGATCCTGGGAAACCTATGACCTCTTGTGCGCTAGTGCTAGAAAAGGGAACAACACAAAAACTGCCTTCCCAGCCCAAATGTCTGTGCGGTGCGATAAGCAAGATCTTTAAGGGACACCTCACCAGGGTTTCATAGTGTGTGTGCGTATGTGTGTTTGTGGTACTTGATTTGGATTATTTTTCCACGCGTTTAATACACTCAATGCTTACCAACCGTACACATTCACCCGATCTATCTGATAAGAAACGAGCTCGTACTGCCGAGGAGCGCAATCATCTCGCGTCGTGGAGTAAATAAAAAGCTCCGAAGTATGTCTAATCTGACGATGGCATTGGCGTGTATGGTTGGTGAGCCGAAATGCCTCCGAAACGCCACTGCACTCGTATTTTCCCTTTTCGAATCCAGGAAATCCCATCGTGAAATTGATTCGAGCGCTTATGCTGTGTGTATTTTGTTTCTTGCCAACGCGATTGCCGCGTGCGCTGGCAGGAACATAATCAAATGGTACACCTTTTGCCGAGCAAAAAACGCAAGTCGAGTCAATGCTGCACGCTAAACGGAAGCCATAAGCTACCGTCTTAATGCTAAGAACACGAGGACAGGCCAACACCAACGCTTGGCGCAATAAAATCTACATAAAAGGCCCACATTTTATTCCGCTCGTGGGCAGCAGCAGCTTCGCGAAAAGGAAAAGTCGCAGACAAACTTCCAGCGAACTTGGCAGCTTCTTGCTCGTGCCAATACCGTACCGTGCCGTGTCGGGGTGATAATAGTTTGCAGGAATGTCGTGATATTCTTCGAAGGGACAACACACCCTAGGCGAAATGTTTGATTTTCTGGAAATGGAAAAGTTAGATAACGGCGAGCTTCTATCACAACAACCACCAGCACAATAAAAGTACATCATAAAATCGACAGTATTTAGCATACACCCTCACTATGCGATTGCCGGCAAAGAACCGCAACCGGCAAAGGTTTCTCGGAAAAAGGTTCTAAAGCGTAAAGAACCTTCTTCTATCCGGTCCAGCAAAAAAAAAAGTGTGCTCTAGCCGATGCAACACTTACGTCAGCGACACACACGACGAAGCGGATCGTTCCGGGTGTTCCGGGATATGCTTTCTTTCTCATCCTTTCATCCGGAAGATAGTTATGATCCATTTTCTGCACACCTTTTCCCAGCCAGCCACCCATCCTGACACCCATTCGTATGCCATCCCATTCGTCAGGACGCTCTGGTGAACCGTCGTTGCCGTGTTGCTGCTGTGATAATGGAGGTTTGCGAAAGAATCGAGACACCTTTTACAGGGCCAATTCCTGGACCTGGGCCACCGAAACCTAAACTTTCCACTTTCCCGTTGCCGGGAAGACTTTTCAATATCCACAATACACACCGAACGCCCAACACTACCCAAGCCGTCGTGCTGGGCGAACTGAGGACAGGCTTGTATAGCCGTTAGGCATTGGCCACCGACAGGATTCTTGGTCGTTCCCGTACCCCGTACAAACACTATTTATTTCAATTTTTATGCATTTCAATTTGAATATTTTACCACCACTATAAGAACCAGCCGGGAACCCTGTCTCGACCGGCCAGCCATCCAACCGCTCCTAAAAGTTGGACCGAAAATCGAATCTCAGCAGCTAAAAGGCCATCATCTTCCATAAAAACCCCAACCCACAACCATCGTGGTTGAGGTTCATGGTTGGCAACGATGTTTCGGTGTTCGGTGTCTGCAGGTGTTTAGCCATTGTAACACGGTGCTCCGGTGCGAGGATGAGGCACTCCCATTGAATAATCCGTTTCTGCTGCGAGGAACATCCGCAAAAACCGATCGCTTTCGGAATGTATCGATCGTTTCTGTCGGAGTAAGTTTTTGGCGCCACTGGCGCCTACGGCAACTCCATTATTCATCGATCGATCGGATCGGATGGAAACCGAAAAATCACAAAACCATTGGTTCCATTTTGCATACAGCCTGGAAACTACACCTGGAAGCTATTTCTTGCAAGCTTGTCCGGCCAAAAATGAAGTATCGATTCCTGCTAAATCTTGCACTACTATCACCGCTGGTGGGAAAATTCTATTCCAACGGAACTGGAAATGTTCCTCGAAAAGTGAAACCATTCTTACTTAACAAGAATAAGCGAATGTATTTCTCCAATAAATTCACCAACATTCCGCCGTGTTCATTAGAAAACAATTTTCTAAAATATCATCTGCCTACCTTACATTCCATATTCATCTCCTATTGCTGGGACTCTTCCCACTCACAACAGTGAAGCTAATCACTATGGTTATCAAAGCGAAACGAACACCAAAGACCGATAATTAATTAAGCGACAGGCACAAAGACAGCACAAATCTCCGTTACTTTAGCGTATCGTGTACTTTATTCTTAGCAGCAGGTCATTTTCATTTCGCGCCCTTTGCACCAGTCGTCGTCCCTGGGACGCCCCTTCTTCTAGCACGTGCTCGCTCGCTCCCTTCCAAGGGCGATGGAAAACTTGCGCGACATGCCGCACGGTAGCATTATGCTTATGAAAGTTGTCGCACTTAGCAGTTCATTCAGTTCGAATCGAATTCTTTGGAAGTCGCATCGGAACGATACAAACTGGCAACGACCAAGGCGCACAGTACAACAGCGGGAAAAATCTTCATTAGAACGAAAGCTAATTTTGGTCACCCTTGTCCGTGCGTTCCTGGCTGAAATTCAAAAACCGGACCTGACAGACGGCAAAATGAGCATGAGCGGCACAATGTGGGCACACGCGCACCCGAAGGCTCCGTTAAAAGAAGTGTGAAATGGGCGCAAAAGACAGCTTCTCCGTTCGCTGGAAATGCTAATTTTGCAAACGTATTTTCATTTAGCCACGGAAGAGCAGAAAAAGCAACAAGAGAAACAAAAAACACATTAACTAGAGAGCACATACAGCAGGTTCGTAGCGATGGGCAACACATTTCTGGATCGCTGGTACAGGACAGAAACTCGCGAGCACACTCCCACACACACAAGCAAGCACGAACAAATAATAAAGCCATTTTTAAGGCACAAACGGGCTAACGCAAATCTCGTATCCCTTGCTGGACGAGTGGCGTACATTGTCCTCAGATTTTTGTGCAAAACAGCAAACAATAACGATCCCGCCACGAACGCTACAACACCGGGGGATGGCCCATCGAAGGGACGACCGGGGAGGTCAAAATTAAATTTGCAATTAAAATTCCGTTCGACTTCTAAAAGAACTCCACACACAGGGCAAGGTGGCAGGGCAGGGCAAAGAAACGTGTGAGGGTCATGTTTTCTCCAGGTGACAACCAGCCTCTCTGTGGCTCTCTATTTTTTTATTCCTGCCCCACCATTTTGTTTATTTTTTTGTTGCGTTCCGTAATTTTGATCGGCTTATTTTGCTCTCATTTTTTTCTCTCCATGTAGCGCATTCTCGGCACAAACAAGACACGAACATTCAGGAAAAAAATCAACCAATCTATATAGGGAAATGGGCAAAAGGAAGCAGCACAATTGGGAAAGCTCTACCGCCAGGCCCGAAAACAATGTTAAAGGTTATAACTTTATCCGGTTTGCAAGCTGCCTGCGAATGCCAGAACAGTTCCAGAATTCCACCAAACCCGGCGCAGTGCAGCGGTGTGTGCAGAATAAATTGATTTTGGTCACGTAAAACTTTCTGATAGCTTCAACTAAATGATTCTGCGACGAAAGCTGGTGTTGCCACGCTTCTAATGAAGTCGCTCTCGCAGAAGAAAGCACCAATTTATAATCAAACAATGCACCGCCACAATCGAACGGCGAAAAGGGGAAAAAGGAATTATTTGTTCGAACTGTTTCCCGAAACAGCGTTCGTGTTATTTAACGCCAAACACAACGACTAAACCCCCGAAGCCGTACCGTAGCGAAAACTGAAACTCTCTCCCGATGGAGTTGATATGCAAATGTTAAAACAATGCACACAGCTGAATACGGTAAGCTGCATTCGCGTTCGCGTGCTGCGTTCCGTTTTTACATTCAGTTTCAACAGTTTACGCTCCTTTTATCTGCACAATCTTTAGCAACAATAGTGCTCATCCGTAAGTAAAACAAACAAAATGCTTGCCAAATGCTGCGTGGCAGCTGAACAAATGCCTGTGCCGTGTGGCTTCGCATAGGGGGTGCTAAAAAACACAAAAAAAACCAGTATTTTCTACTCCCAAAAATGCACTAACTCTCAAAAAGCGTTTCATCATCACGATCATCAAACATAAACGCGAAATAAAAACCAATTACCAAAGCGAAGAAGAAGAAAAAGCAAATAGAAGAAGAAGAAAAAATGGACGTGCGTCAGTATTTTCCAGCCATTTCCTGCATCCCACCCACCCCGGGTAGCGGATGGGGAATGGCGGGGTGGATTGCGAAATTAAAAAACTCAATTTAAAAACGAACCAATAAACGACCCTGCTAAGCCCGGCGGGGATGATGCCGCGCAGCGCTCATATTGGATCTCGTTTAATAACGTGCTCCAGCGGCCCTTCAGCACAAACAGAGGCACCCTACGCAATAAAACTAAAATTTACTCACTGCCGCCTTTTTTTTCGGAGCTTTTGTGCCCAAACACGCGCACTACACGCCCCGAATGTCCCCCGAAAGGAAACAAACTATCACTATCATCATCAGTCCCACCAACAATGTCCGTTGTCATGCTTAGAGCAGCAACGATTCGATTCTGATCAACCGTTAATGCATCGCCGAACAACCCCAACAGTGACGCATCGATTGAACAAACGATCACAAAGCAAAGCGAAACAGACCGGCTACATCTGCACCAGCTCCCGGGGGCATTTCGATGGAAACGGAGGCTAAAATTATTATTAAAAACCTACACCCAATCCAGCGCACCGGGAGCAAACATGACGGGATGCGACAGCAACAAAAGCAACAACAACAAAAAGGACCACCCACTCGGTCCCTGTCACAGTAAGCCATTATTTCACATCGATCATTCTATGCAAACAGCGCGCATACGTACCTTTGATCTCGTTTTAATCAGAACCATATCACGAATCATCACCGCCAGCGATGGCAGAAACATACGCCGTCCCATTATGCAACGCCGTTGGCAAACTGGCTTCTTTGAAGCGGCCAGTTAGTAAATGTCATTATTGAAGCGCTTTGTTTTAATAACCAGAACACAGAACGGGGCACCACGAAAATCACCCCCAAAAGTGGGCCATTGTCCTCGGTTTCGTAGATACATCATTCGCCCGCCACTAATCCGATGCAAACAATAATAAAAACAAAAGAAATCTCCTCCAACTCCTGCTGCGAAGATTCGTGCGACAGTTTCAACCTCACCTGCAAAAGCTTGACGACACCCTACAGCGCACGCTGCAGTCAGACTAAAGCCGTACTAAACTCCCGACTTTCCCGATCTCGGGAACTACTTTGGGTTACGGAAACTTTGAGTTTTTTCGCCCCATTCCACGTCCTCGTTCTTTTTTTTTTCTTCTTCTTTTGCATGTGCGTATGCCGTCGTCTACAACTCTACCGCCCTAACCGTTCTGTCCTACAGCTAAGATCGCTTTGGTATTCTCTTAGCGGAGTACATTAAAAGTTGAGCGTTCCGTTCCGTTTCGTTCTCTGTTCCGTAAGCAGCGTTCGGGTTATTCTTAGTTATAGGATTTACGCCGTCCGTTTCTCCATGATCCGGTGGTTACGCTTGTTGCCCAGCCCGGGCGAAGTGAACTGTTTAAAGTTTCGCTTAGTGTACGGCTCGGCCCTGCCTCAGTGACGCTGAAATGCGCTGCGTTTGGATTTTGGTTCGTGCTCGGCTCCGGTGCTGCTACTGCTGCAAAGTTTTATTGTTCTCAGCTTTTAACCATCCAAAAACGAAGCAGGAGGCGGGTCGGTGGAGCCTATAAACAAGTTTGTGGCCTTATCCCTTTTGCTAACGCTGGGGCCGGGTTTTCACCTGCCCAGAATAAATGCCAAGAAATCTTCCTTGTTTACTCAATGGAAAACCATACTCCGATGCGTGTTGCTTTCTTCCGAATACCGAAGCCAACTTCCAAACATGGTCTCTCGCAAACCAAACGAGGCAACCGTTTTCCAGCGGCAGTCCACAGTAGGTTCCACAAAAAACAGGCCCAACCTGAACGACAAGGCTTCGCTCTTTATTTGCGGAAAGGGTTTGAAAAGCCTCGTCGGCCCCCGTGTCGGGACTGAAACTGAGCGAGAGCACCGGCAAAACCCGACAAAACTAGCACATGGTCGAAGAAGAAAATCTTGGATAAAAGTTTCGGGTTGTTTGTTAATTTGTTGCTGAGTAGTTGTTGTACAGTTTGCGCTGCAAAATTCAAACCGGGCCCAACACCCGCCCGGGAAGGACATGGACGAACAGATTCATTTTCTACCTCTATAATTAGTCGTCGACCTCGACAAACTCTGGCCACAGGCCACCGCAAAGCGTAAAAGCGGGCCCGTCGGGGAAGATGTTGCCATAACCCCGAACTGCTGACCACAGAACTTCTCAACGCTTGTTCAGTGTTGGGCCAGAGTTGCCCATTGTTTTGCAAAAACCTGGGGCTGAGCACTGAGCGCGGAAGGGATGAGAAAACGCCCGCGGTACACAGTGCTTCCCTTTCTTTTAGCTTATTGTGCATAGCAAATAGGCAGTACTAATTGATCGAAATGCATAAGTAGCTGCAAACTGTACGGCACAGCATCGAGGCATGCTAATAGTGGTTGGCCCTTCTTCCTTAGAGGAAGGCGGTGGTAACATGCCACCCAGTGCGAGAGGGGTAAGTTGTCGAGCACGAAGAATGAATGCAGTCATAAATTATGGTTATTCAGATTAATTATTGCTCGGACATTAGAGTACTAGCGCTGGCGTAATTGAACCACGAATATCTAAACAGCTTCCATGGCAACTGAGAAGGCGCTTTGCAAAACCATTACCGAGCTGTTGTTGTGTGGCGGTTTGCAACAAATTATGCATTTCCGAGCAAGAGCTAATGAGTTTGAATGCAATTTTGCAATGGATGAAAGTGTTTAGAAAATGCAAATTTAATTTAACTTCTGCGTATGTGCGGGTCTTCTAAACTATATCAAAACATCTCCCTCTTAGGTTTACTCTGCTTTGCAAAAATTCAAACAATCAACCTCAAATTACATTCGCATTAATTTCATAATAAGATGGCATATATTCTCCAAACTTGCACACCCTACACACGACCAGCTAGCATTAATTTTGTTGCCCGTCACTTCAACAAATTGCCAATTATCCCAAACATGCAAACTACTACTATCCAACTACTAGCATCCTTTTCTAGCGGGTATCTGCAAACAAATGCACCCCGCATTGGTACTCTACCTACTTTAGGCAGCTACAAAATTAGCATTCGTCATCGGAATCCCATCTACTGTTGCAGTGTTCCGAACACGAACAGGAATGGAAAACTTCTCCCCACATACACACACACACACACACATACGTTGCAGCCAGCTCAGCTTTCCCACAAACAGCACGATGTGGGCCGAAACAAAGTACAAACCCAAACCCACAAAAATAGAAGCGAAAACAACACACAGCAAAATGATCCCAAATCGGATTACATCCAAACAACCACAGAACTAGTTAGACGGCAGGCTGATGGCGCGCCCCGTCATCCAAAAAGAACAATGACAAATAAGATGAAGAAAATATATAAATAAAATCCGAGAAAATCCCCAGATCTATGCGAGAATAGCGGCGGAAAATGGCGACAGCCACCGAGCCCGCTTCTCTGGCTTCTGTCGGGCAAACCGCAAAGCCCAGAATCATAACAAACGAGACCAAATCTAGAGAAAAAAGAACAAATACACCGACGGCAACGGAACGGGGGCCAGCGGACCGGTGGCCACCGGGGAGCGAGTGAGGATAAAAATACGAACTGCAAAACGAAACCGAAATGCCTTTAATGCATTATGAGAAATACTTCAGATTGGCAGACAGATGGGAGCTGCTGTGGGCTTAAGCACACGGTCGCCATATTTCGCTTCTTCCGACTGGCTGCTGCAAGTCGAGCAGCCTGCACTACCTTGCCGTCCCACTCTCGCACACTATTCCCAGCGATTGTCAACTGGTTGGCTCGAACGGCATGGAACGATGGCGTTTCTCGAACACAAACCCTCTAACTGACTCTTCCCGTCAGACCCACACGCACGCTAAGCGTGCAACATCCGGGTTTTCCATCGCTTTTCATGTGACAGTTTTCACTCCTCCAGCTGCATGCACGGTGCAGCATGCATGTGTGGCACCCAGCCGAATGTGCCCACCCGAGACGATGATGAGTTTTATGAATAAATAAAACCCACCGAACAACACGACGTGCTTAGGGAGACGTGAAGATTTTTCTTTTTCTTTCCTGGGAAAGCTAGAATTTTCCCACCCATCCCCAAAACGGTGGAACGTAATGACACGAACAGAATTTCTCAGCTTATGTCCCAACGAAAGCTGTGTGCTGTAACGTCGTACGTCAAAGCTTCAAGTTTTACGTGCACGTTGCCATGGCGCCGATTTTGACACTCTATCGTATGCTTGAGCACAAGAGGAACTGCTGGCACAGCATTTTCAAACTACAGCCAATGCCGTGTGAAGAGCTTCAGATTGCTGGAATAGTGACCTGCTATATTGCTCAACATTCATACCGGGCATGGTATTTAAATTTTTTAAATATTTCCTAAACATTATTCTAATAACTTATAATGGACGGAAAACAGTAGGCATTATATGATGAAAATCTGATCTTTAACTTTAACCAAGAGTTTCTCAGAGCAAGACTGACACTGTTTGGTACGTTGGTACACTACTTTTACAAGCGATTAGCTTACTTCCAGATATTACTTTGCCATTTCCGTAATGAGTTTCTTAATGCTTCATCTCCCATCAACTTTTCCCAGCAGACGATTAATCCGGAAAGATCTCACCAACGTGACGCTTACACCTTTTCTTCCGGAACAAATAGAACGACAAGCAAACTCATCAAATTATTTCCCCGTGTTCCGTGCTACACACACCGACCATCTAGTCCCTTTTTTCAATTCTAATCCTTTTCTTCCGATCGTTCTTGCTTTCATCTGCGGGAAAGAAGAGATCAACGCCTCATCGTCACTACCATGCCAGAATCCAACTACCAAGCTGGGTGCAATTTCAATCAGCCAAGATAATGTTCAACACACACACGGAGACACAAACCTTTTGTCCCTCCCTTGTCATCCATTGTCTTTTTTTTGCCGACCGTGGCCAACGAAGAAAGAGAAATATGAAAATTTTATAACGCATTCGCGTCACATTCGCACATCAGATTCAATCATCGCGACAGCCATAAATGATTTCCGCCACTTTAAAGCCATCGTCTCGGAATCAGCCATCCCATCCATTTGTGAAACGCAAACTCCTTTCGGCATTCTTCTTGATTGAGCAAAAATTTTCATGGCACGAAGAGGTTTTTGTTCCGTCGGTCGTAGTCGACCGCAGGAAGGAGCTTTTTGTCCTGCTCTTCTTCAACTGTTTTATTCAACGCTCCGATTTAAGACGTCATAAAATGTGGCTTAACTACGGTGGCGCTCCTAAGTGAAACAAAAAACAAACCTCGTTCAAACAAATCTCAGCCACAGAAGAAAATTCCAACAAAAGGCGTCCTGCGTTATTGCTTAGTGTGAGAGCGTGCTGCTTCCGCGTGACGGCATTCCTCAGGTTGCAGTTGGAACATCGGCGCGCCCCTATAGTCCGGATCTCACGCACGGTAAAATGGGCTTTCTTAAAACGCTTAAATGTCAACTGCCTTCAAACGTCAGCGAGACGGTGTGAGGATAAGTCCTAAATCCACTCGCAATCCGAAACAATCACATCTGCTTTATAGCTTAATCTGGCACTGGTACCTTCGCCGTCACACCGACACACCGACGCCACGCTCGCACCGAGATGATATAAAATACACTCCTAGTGAAGGGGGAAGCGAAATCCACCCAAATGTATCGAGCTTTTAACATAATCATGTGCCTATTTTCCCCTTGCACGGAAAAAGTCATAAACAATTTCCCGGTAATTCCTACCAACCGAGTCCGAGGAAGAATCCCTACAAGACTACACCCGGCACACGGAATACTTCCTTCGATGGAAAGAATCACATTTCTTACGAACTGGGGCTTGTTACTGGCTTTGGGATGCTCTTTTTCTTCTTCTACTTCTACTACTCCCTTCTCTACCCCTCAAAGATTGCCCCACTGTTCGGTAAACATTTTTGAACCAATTGAAACTGGCCGACCAAGCCGACTGCATGTAAACCACCCGAATTCCCGAACAAATCTACTGTTGAGCTTTGCTCGCACGAGAAAACAAAAATGCGCTCTCGCCGTTTTATGGAATCATTTGGTTTTATTTCACTGGAAATCTAATTTCCACATACGTGGTGTGCCTGTCCCTGTCCCCTAGCATACGCTCCAATGTGTTCGGCTGTCCGAAATGTCCGAGAACGAAAAACAAAAACACACCAACCCATTGCAGTCTCGCTCGCTCTCCAGCGGCCAGCACGAACGTACCGGAGAAAAAACAATAAAGCTGGACGAGCTTTTATTTCTATTAAATCGAACTTCTTATCCGGCGCTAAATCCTATCTCAAGATGACACCAGCTACCGCACACGCAAGTGCCGCACACATATCCCCGAACATACTCTACAAACCCAACTAATCCGCCCGATGCGAGACAAGACCCGAACCCGCCGAACTCCTGCCCGAACTCTAGAAACCCCGAAAAACCTGCCCCATGCGGCAACGCGTTAAGCAATGGACTGAAAGTGTTGAAAGAAACGATCCGCAACATTACATCCCTCCTTCCCCCCCCCCCCCCTCCTCCCCACCACCGAAACCAACGTCCGGAAAGTGTCTGACCAGCAGGGTCCGGTTGTAGCTGCCAGCCCTAACCCGGGATGGAGTTTGGAGTTAACGAAAACCAAACCCAACCGAACCAGTACCAGTACTGGGGCCGGTACTGCCGTGTCCAGGGTTTCGGGGGTTGGTCGTAAAAAATGAAATATAGCTCGCTTTATGACAGTCTAAATAAGTTTATGAGTGTGAGTGTTTTTCCTTTCGCCGGCACCTCGGCCAACGCCCGACCCGAACGATACGCCCGGAAACGGAAGGCATTTAGTAGGAGCAAAGGTAAGAAACTGCCCTTTCCAAAGAAGCGAACCAGCGTAGAAGCAGCTGGCCAGCGCGTACGAGATGGTCCAACGGATTATGGGATAACATAGCTCCCCGCACACACACACACACACACACACTGTTTCACAATCCTTTCCATTCTTATCATCACCCGGGCCGGCGTAGGGAACCCGTACCGAGCAGCACTGGTCGTTGTATTAAAAGACTATTTTCTCACTTAAGGCGAGAATCGTGCCTTGACTACGATATTTGCCTAAACGTTCAAACATTACGAAACGTTGCTGCATCCTCCCACCACGCTGTGCCAACCATCCCGTTTCCGGTCAACATGGCATGGCAAACAAACATGTCCGCTGCCGTGGAGCAGGCGCCTATCAACTGCGACGACGACGACGAGATGCGAAAAGTCATTAAGAAGATAAATTTAATGGCAATTACACACATGGATTTCACACACTGCATTTGTTGACGTGACATCCACTCGGGCACTAAAATCCCGGTGCATGCTGTGCAGTTCGGTGCTGTACGCAATCCCGATTCCACCTGACAGCTGGAAAGCATCGTCTGCAACGTTTCGTCGGTTGACCACCACTAACGATCAAACGAACAAAGAAGAAAAAAAAAACATCAACGATCAAGGACAAATTCTTCTGTACCACACCTTCGAATTGTCCAATTTGTTTGCTTATCTGGCAGTTCGATAGTTTCACGACGAAAGCAAACTTCCGACCGAAATTCCGCTCGACACATGGGCAAGCTTTGACATGCCCTGATTGAACGCACCCGAATGTTGGGCCTGGTGTCTCACCATCAATCCAAGTGCTTCTTGGTCACTGAATTGTCACTAATGCAATTAAAATCTCTCAGCAGCCATTCGTCACCGTGCCAAAGTGATAAAAGTCATCACCGTATGCACACGAACCCGGCTGCGGTAAGAAAAGCTACGTTCGATCGTTTAAATTGAGCTTTTTTGCTGTTTACACAGCTGGTAACAAATGGAGTTTGATGTGAAAAACTAAGAAAAGGAGAAGATTTGTCTAAAACTAAGCACAACAACCAAAACTGCCACTTCCTTTTTCTACCTGCTCGTTTTTTTACACTCAAACTTTTAAGGAAATGCAATAAGTTAATAACAATTATAATTGGAAACAAAACAAACAGCACACAATTTCATTTGCCATTTCAATTCCTTATTGCCTGGCTTTTTGGAAAATTAAATTTCTTGCTTCCTTCCTGCATTCGTGACCCTGCAAGACTAACGAACGGAGAACAATATCATCGGTACGAGCTTGCGGGCACTCTTAACTATGATCAAAAGAAGAAACAATACGGAAGAGTTTCTCTGTTTTTTTTTTTCAACAGGAACCCATCCAAACAACCGGAGGTGTGAAGCACAATGCGAACGCGTCCTAACCCTACTCAACTGTATACCGTCCGAATACGGAAAATCTGGCAAAAATGCTGGTGTTCGCTCGCCACCGGTTCGCTCGCCAGACGACGCTACTAGCGCTCATCTTCTGCACCGCAGTATCCTGTAATAAAACGAAATACATTCTCCTTGCAATTCAATTTCACCACATTTGCAATAATGACAATGGAGCAACTAGCAAACAAACGTACTCTATCCGATTTTGGGATCTTTCTTTCCTCTACTCCTGTGTTGGCGTTGCATGTGCACAGCGACCGTCACACACTAGCGGACTAAATATACTCGCAGGAAAAATGCGCTCCTATACTATTAAACATATTTTATATGTTTATGTACATAAGAAACCATTGAAAAAAATCACGAAAAAACGTGCATTTTCTGTATAATGTTCTCTTTTCTCAACCAATATGATAGAATAAAAATTCTTTCAGCGTGCAATGTTATCATTAGTTACACTTATTCTATTCATTGTACAATTTTTCTAAAATTTTCCTAATCTACATTGCCCCGAACAAGTTCTCGCTTGAAACTGTCTGTGCACTTGACCGACTTCCAATATCTAAGCATATTATTCCGAATCTCCAAATTCCCCAACCTCATTGTTCAACATCATTTTCCGGTCGTCCATTTTTATATGAACCTTCAAACAATTATTCTTCGCTTAAACCAGATCACCTTGCCCTGCTGTGTGCACAATGGTAGCAAGTTTGCACTGCTTGTCTGTACATCCGCAAACTCAAGCACATTCACCACATGTATCTACACATTTACGCTTGCCATGGCACATCCGGTACGGCGCTCCATACACACAGCCCGAGGTGCATCCAAATGGTTAGCCTTGCATGCCATACCATGCCGTGTGTCGATAGCAAAAGGATGGAAGGAAACATCCGACCCATTATGAGGATGAGCGATACACTCAGGATAATGCATTGGATTCGAAACGCATCGCATCGGGGCGGAGGTTTTTGAGAGATTTGCCGAGACGTGGCGCCATCTTCCCGACCACCCGGGTCGAGCAGCCGGGTGGCAGCCTGTGGGAAGAACTTCAACCAACAATCGGGACTTCATCGGGCCCCATCACAATCAAGCAAGATGCTCTTACCTCACGTGATTTCGCTTCCTTCCCAGGCAGCAAACGATAATGATACCTCGAACCAACCCAAGACCCGGTTGAAAGAAATGGAATGGATTCCCATTGCCGCTTGGAAGCGTGCCAAAAGTTAAGAAATTTGACTGCAATGTCTGCGTGGAGCTGTCGATAGTTCAACCACGGCAACTGTACGTATGTACATATATCTGCGTCTACGTCTGCGTGTATGTGTTTGTGTGCGTCGCTGGTCAGTCATGCGATTCGGCCACATTTGCAAGCAATTCCCAAGCGACTCACCCTAAAGCGAGTGAGCGTGGTCGGAAGCCACCCTTCAAACGGTGGCCCACAATACGGCTGTGCGAAATGGAATACGGAACCAAGGGAGCGTAACGGGCGAGTTTTCAGCAAAGATCAATGCAAGCAGAAAAGAAGGCTGGAAAGATCGTTAAACAGCATCCCGCATCCCGAAGAATGGCAAATGGACCGACCGATACCATAAGCCCTCATCGCCGGGGCTTCCTTCAACACCATCAGCCATCCCGGGCACGTTGAGTGCATAATTTTTAAACAATTTTTATGAGCATGTTTTGCTGCACGAACACACGCTGCCGCAGCTCGGACACGCTCCCGACGAGCGGTAAATGGGAAACTTTCGAATCGAACCCTCGATTAGGGGCACGTGCTTCCGAGGGCTGATCGTTACCAAAGCAAAAGGAGATTAAAACTTTTCCGATCATTGAAAGGATTTGATTTTGTTCGAACGAATGTCGCACTTCAGCAAAGTGAATGACCAACTCGTGGAAACCGATACCATTGCCCTAGCCCTAGCGGGCATCCTCGGTGGCCACTTCATCGATACAAAACTTTCCCACTGGCCAGCATAACGGACAACAATGAGCACATTTCGCTTTATTGCATCAGATTGATACGATCGGAAGTTAATTTAACTGAGCGCCATCGCGACTCACTCCCCTGCACCTTTAGCAACGCCCGAACGTACCAAGAAGTAATTAAAGTGAAAATTCTCCTTCGAGATAAAAGATAAGCCCGCGGATTGTAGCCCGAGTTGTTCGAGGCGCACACATACACACACACAGACAAAAATGGAATAAAAGGTTCCCACTCATTATCGCACACCACCTCGTTGCTATCCGCGTGCGGTTCCATAAACCTTCCAGGACGTCCAGGTTTAATCTCTTCTGTCACGCCACGTTGCCGCTTTACGAGGCAACACTTTTCCAGCGAATTCCAGCGTTCGCTTTTCCACGGTTCCACGACTCCACGGGCTTTTCACACACATACAGAGCACCAGCACAGTTAACGTAGCAACCCGTTTCAATATGGCGTCATAGCTGAATGAATGTGAACGAAAATGCAGCTCTGCCAGGGCGAGAACCGGGCCTCGGTACTCCCTGCCTACCACCCAAAAACTCCAAGTTATGCTTTATACCGAGGTCATGATTTGCATAATACAAGCTTTTGGAGCTATTTGTGCACCCAACCAACCCTCACCCACCCACCGGCAGGCAGCACTCAACCACCGAATCTCGTGGCATCCCACCGTCTGTCGGTGGTGGGTATTATCTCCGACCATTTTCCAAATTCCGCGTCCCAGTTTCGGTCAACAGGATGCAAAATGGTTGTTGCATCCGTTCGGCGTTTGCGTTGAATGCAAACGAGCTGCCGGCCAACGGCGAAGCATCAAAGCCCCAAACCCTTTTACACATCGTCTTCTCACGCTGCCACGTTCATGCCGTTCTAGCAACCGGTGAAGAAAAATCTTAAAATTCAATATTTTTCGGTTAAACGCTGCCGAACGCTATCCTTACCGTTCCCGCCCAGTAAGCCACCGTTGACCGCCTGCCGAGTGACTTCCTTTCCCTACACTATTGAGCCTTTTTCTCTGGCAGAAGGAAACTTCTTTGCATGAAAGATGATAAAAACAAAGAAATGAAACTCCTCGCATACAGAACGGTCCGATGGAAAACGCTACATCGACTGCCAAACCCCTTGGACAAGACCTCGGCGACCGCATAGAGACCTTCACCGCTCGCTCAGTCATCTTCTTCGACTCTGACGACTGCATGCAGCCAAAATGACCGTTCGTCACGAGACGGCACAGTGCTGTGTACGGTTTTGCCGTGGAAAGCAAAGAAAACTTAGGAAATTATTGCTTCCCTCGTCAGAATGCGGAAGTTTTGGATCAATTTCACGCTGCATACAATAAACGGTATGACCTGGAAAATGCAAACTCTTCCAAAAAGGGAGGAGAAAAGAAAAAACTGCAAAATTAAACGCCGCCAATAGCAATAAACTCTTTAGCAGAAGCAGAAGACCCTTCATAACTCGTCTGCCGAGTCACAAAATTCCCATTTTCAGCACACAAATAATAAACGCAGCGCAGTGGCATATTGTGAAAGGGATGAAAAATTCCTCTTCAAACTGCGGGACTATATCTTAACGGTTTGCCCTTTATAAAAGCTAATAAAATTATAAAACCTGTAAATTCCTATCGGCGTCCGTTAGCCTGCACGATTCCTTCGTATTTTAAAGCTCTACTTTGTCGATGGCTTCAAGCAAAAATTCAATTTATTTATACACGCTGCACACTGTGTCCACAAAGAAGCCTCACTTCGTTTGTCGAAATCAACAATCAACCATAAATGCTTTATCGTAAATTACGTAACGTACTCCAGAACAAAAGGCCCTCGTTGATCCCTTGGGGAGGGAGCGGCCATGTCCCATCCGGCCTACCCTCGGAAACCTGCCGCAGAAATGGTTGCGTCCGGGCGCCGGTCCAACCGGAAACTGGCCCACCACCGCAGCATTGTTTCATCGGATCCCTACTCCGCCGGACCTCCCCAAGCGCCGGACCAACCGACAAACGAAGGAGCAATAGAGAAGTTAATTTGTGATACGGAAATAAGTAGAGTAAACGATGATGGAAGGATAAGATTAAATGGGGACGCGTCAGAACCTCCACATCGTGCCCGTGTTCTCTCGGTAAGTCGGTCCCTCCGTGGAGGTGGAACAAGTCGGACTTAACCTCAAACCGTACACTCACCGTCGGAACACATCCGCTCGGCTGTCCGGCGTGGATAAAATGGCAAACAATTTGCTCAACGACGTGTACCAAGCGTACCGAGCAAAAATAGGCCCGTGCCAGAGCGTTCGGCCTGCCAGAGTGCCCGATCATCATCAGACGGATATGGCAACCGGAAGTATAAGCTTACGAGCATACGTGAGTGCTCGTATCATAAATTAACTTTCTCAGCAAACCGTAAAGATGTGATTAATATCATTGCATTCTGTTTGTCCTGTGGTCAATACGCAGCACGACAGGGGTTTGGGTTTCGTGTGTTCCGGCTGATCTGCGGCATGACGATGACAACGCAAGCACCAAGACCTGCTGTCGTGCCAAACCCTTTCGCACATCGCGCACATGCCGATCGCAGCACAATGAAGCTTCATTACCGTGTGCGATCTGCCGCGTTTCATGTGGCGCGTAATTTCCTTCTCAATGGAATTCGTTTCACAAGACGCTACCATTACCGACGGTTGCATTTGTCGTTCACGAAAACCAATCCAAAAGCAATTCAACTCCTTCCGATTCGACGGAGAAGCTTTTCCTTTTTGGCGGTGTGTGTGTGTTTTCCTTTTTTTCTCGTTTGCTGCAGGCTACAGGCTGCCTGTAAATTTACTTCCAATCCCCTGACTAGAGTCTTCAGGGTTTCGGCGAAAAATCATCCCGCCCTAACAACCATGACAACCGGGATGATTAGGGTGGGGTCGGCAACGCAAACACCCCAACACAAACGGGGCACGTATTCGGAATCGAAACAAAATAACAACACACATACACACACACACCCGATATCGTCCCGAAATGTGAGTACCATCGTGCCGTACCGTGCCGTACACCAAATTCCCGGGACTGTTGATTCAATATCAAGCCGTGCCCCAGACGTCTGTACCGATCTGTACCGGTGCCAGCCAGTCCTGCCCCAAAAAAAGACTCGGGCACGCGTTCCCGGGCACTCGTTTTGTTCGGTACGGACATCAGGAAACCAAAATAATGGAGACCGTTTGATTGAGTTTTGCAAAACCAATTTTCTCACTCTTCCGGTTGGGTTTGATGCGGTTTTGCTACAGGTTCCTCTACCATCAACCATTGGCCAAGACCCACCGTTGCCTATCGCTATGTTGCATCGCAATCCAGCACCCACACGGCCATCGAGCTTGCCAATCGTAGTAAACTCTACCCTCGTTGCACTGTGTCCGTAGCAGTGAGGGCGATGATCAAGAGCCAGCCGGTTGTTACGGATCCATCGATGAAATCTATTCCCCAGCCCAGAGTGCCTGGCTGCAAGTCCAACCTGATCCACAACCTAAGCGAACACCATAATCCAGTCGACAGTCGCACGGTCAAGACATGTGCAACCCCGTTGACATCGATTAAAACCTTGGACACTATTAGACACGCACGCTCCGGACCACAAAGATTGGAGATAGGACCTTTCAAACGGAACCACACGGAACTACCCGAAATCTGGAAGAATTTCAAAGCAAAGGCGCCTCCTAATTGGGGAACAAATATTTGAATGAAACATGGTATCTTCAGGATATGACACTCAGTTCACAACGAGCTGAGATTAACATTTGTATCTCTTCTGAATTCCTCTGAACTCCTCAAAGAAGTTTGTTTGTGTAGCCATCGTTATCATAGCCCCAGGATTTCTTCATTGAGTATTGTGGAGAATATGCTCAACAACTTATCTCAAATGCAAGTTTAAATTTAATTCTTTCAACCTGAAACGTATACAAATTCCAAATGCAATGAGAATTATAATCTCGCTACTGCAGCATTCGGAACACGTGTTGGCACTCAATCTACAAGTGGTCACATGTCGAACAACATAGAAACCGTTTGTTATCGAGCCAAGCTACCATAAAGCTAACATAATTTCAAGAATTGCAACTATCACAACTACTTCAGGTACTTCAGACAGTTTGCTTTCCCAATTTAGCGTTAACCTACACAACCTGTTACTGAAGCAGAAAACAATGGTGTGTTATTTGTTCGCCATTACTTACATATTTTGACAAACAGTTCCACCGCAAGTCCAAGGCTACCATTCAGAAATGAGCGCTGATTTGCTCTTGATATCAGCACGCCGCTCGAGTGCCCATGCAAACATACGCAACGAACCATTGGAACCATTATCGGAAACCATACGGCATGCACCACTTATTCCAACGCTTTTTATCTACTTTATCTGCTACTTTCGATTTCGGTGAAACGTTAATTATTATCTCACCTTTTCCTTTCATTATCGTGCGTAGCAACACAGCACATGGTGCGGTACGCCACTAGCCCAAGGTGAACGAGAAATGCCAAAGTTTCGCGCGATCTACATGACTGCGGATCGCCCACGAAAAAGATTGGACAATTTTTTTTAGCAACTACATTCTTTGTTTCATGATCTTTCCGTGTGAAAGTTGCGCCGTGTGCAGTGTAATGATTCCCTTTTTCGATCCAGAACAGGCACGACATACCCTGACCACCGAAGGTTAACTTCCTTTTTGTTTTACATTTAATTCGCGACTCCCAGGGTGTGGTGAGCGATCTATCTCCTGGTACCTTTACGGTTACGGCCCATCAGGCCAGTCAGTAGCCAGCCGACGAGTAGAAGGTCAGTTCGAAGCTCCCACGAAATGAAAGCCAATCCGTTTGCCAATCCACACAAAACAGAACTTTGTCGTAATCATCTGACGCAATCGTACGCCACGAAATCGGTCCGTCCGCAAATGGAAACATTTTACTCTATTCGGCCAGACCTAAGGCGGGTGCCACTTTACATATGTTTCGCGTTTGCCAAAGTGCGCTTCTTTCTGCCTCGCATCGTGTTCGGCAGCAACGTTTCAACACCGCATCGTCGCTCGTCGGTGGCCAGTCCGTTGTGATGTGCAATCAATGAAAATCTACTTCAATCCAACCGTCGAACGGCTCGCATTTATCCAGTCCTACCCGGGTTGGTCGGGTGGCAGACGCACTCGCGAGGAAGAGGGCATAAAAAAACGCACACTCACACACACAGGCTGTGTAAATACAGTAGTGAAACAAAAGCAGCATAAAAACGCAAATCAACCACAGCACAGCACGCGCCGCACTCCAGCGGCGAAAAGGTATGCAGGAAGGCAGATTGTCCGCTCTCGCGTTGTTGGAACCATCGTGGCTCAACCTTACGGACACAAACGCCACGATGGCCGACGGCACGGCTCTCAACGCGCAACTGTTTGAACTTTGTAACAACTTTAAAGAGCGCTTTTCAGCATAGCGATTTAATTTACAAAACTTTTTTTTCCCCTGCCCCACTACTCTACACACACTCCTTCCCACTTCCTCACATCTGTTGTGGTATGCTGGATGGAGGTTAAAATCGGAGCCCAACTCAAGTCCCTTTATGTGCAGAAAGTATTTGCTCAAGCACTTCATAATGTGCGTATGTTTCCGCCCAGGGGAATGCTAAACCACAACTACACATTTAAACTTTACTTAATTAATGCTCGTGTTCACGTAATTCTTTTAAATGTTATAAATTCTTAAAAATTGTCATTTCAAATTCTCTCACCATGCGATCGCATGGGAATTCAAAAACCAAAACATTAATTATCTGTTTACACTATTCCACGAACAGTGTAGGAAAGAAGGATGCGAAAGCGTTTGTTTAAGGAAATAGATACCTGGCCTATCAACTCCCCTAGATAAAGTTATCCGCCACGTGGTTCATCACGCTACGCAAAGATGGAACGACAAAACTACGCGCGAACCAGGTGGAAAAGTGGCCGATTTCAATGCGATAGCAAAAGTGATGCATGCAGCATCAATCGCATGAGTGTTTGTGCCTTCCAACCTGCATCTGGCGCTGATGTGCAGAGAAACGCGTTCCCACAAAGTTGTTTTCTGCTGCGATGCGATTTTCATTTGCCTCGTCTCATTTCCACACAACTCCCTTGCTCCCTTCACACCCCGCTCACTGCTCCCCTGCTCACTGCTTCAGCCCCCCCCCCCCCTTAAACCTCTTTTCCTTTCCCTTTCTGCATTCGGTGGCTCTTCCACATAGCCACCCATGCCGAATGAAACATGTTCACCTGGCTGGTTGAAAACAAGCCACTCAACTATCATGCCTTCCTTCACCACGGGCCTGTTTTGTTGTCTACCAGCTCAAATTATGGGTCTGCGGTAGCATAAAGTTTGATCCATTAGGCCCCACAAACACACGCATACTGCTGCTACGCTGGCTTGGCAAATGTTACTTTCATAACAATCGCTCGTGAACCCACCGGCACACCGGGGCCCACACGGAAGGTGGAAGGGATGCTTCCCACCAGCCGACCGCTGGGGTGCAACGACATCTGGTGGCAGCAGAGTGGCAGCTTCGCAGTCGCTTTTGCTACGGGTGGGGACGGTTAGACCGACTTGGGGGTTGATTCGCTCCAAATTCGAGCCCAATTTAATCAGTTTCATATTAGTGCTTCAGCGGAACGGTTTGTGAACGGCGTTTGTGCGGCAGCAAACAGAAAAACCAGCGCGTAACGTCTTAAACCATTTTGGGCGACAAGTAGCGTCTCCTTCTCTATTTGCTTCGTTTTTGCAGTATCCCTTAGTCGGGTAAGTTCGACGTCGATAACGTTACTGTTTACCGGTGTTAGCAAGGACAACACCGCCCTTAATCCGTGCGTGTGTTTGTGTGCCACGTTACTGGTAGAGATTCCCGTGCCTTCGTGTCCGCTTGAACTCCGATCCCGTACCCTTCGCATATCATCCACGGTGACGCTGATGACGGTGATGTATGTGCGAGTGATAAATATTTCGTGCCAAACACGCTCGCACCCGTGCCGCAGCAGAGGGGGGGTTTTTTTTGTGTTCCTTCTCACCAGTTTTTCAACGAGTTTTCCCACGTACCAATCGAATTCACCGGGGGCCAATCAGATCAGGATGCCGGCAAAAATTGATTTCTTGTTACCGACTGCCGTGAATCTTCATCGAATCAGCCACCAGATGTCTGACTTGGGGTTTGGCGACACATTGCCACGCCAGGGTGGCAAGACGGTGTGGGGCGCTGTTGGCACGATGTACGTGAGATCGTTCGCAACGGTCGTCGCCTTCGGACGACCTCTAGACATCACATCAACACGCAACCTACGCCCGGCGTTCGTCAGGCGTAGGACACACCAAAATTGATACGCTTTCGTACATGCCTGCGGTTTCACCGCCACCGACTGATAGAAAGTTCGATTTCTCATCCATAAATCAGAACCGCCATCGGATTCGGTACTCGAACGATCAGTCGAGTACTCGTGCAACGCCAAGTAATTTCGCACCCCGAATCCCTATCCCGATATCGAGCAAAGTTTCCATTTTCCTTTATTATTCTTCATCAATCTTGATCGAGCAAATGAACCAAAAAAAAAAAAAACACCAACCCATCGTGCAAAGATCCATCATTTGGCATGGCAGTGTCCTACGATACTCGTGCTTCATCCAGAAACAACTGGATAATTTGATAATTTGTGACTTTTGCTTTCGCTGGCATCGTCCCCACGGGTAGCGGAACGTTGCTAAGGAAACTAATCGAATGCCAAACGATGCATATGATTAATTTCAAACCCATTCCCGCTGTGCGTCTAACGACGATTCGACGAACAACCGCGAGAAATCCCGGTAAGGCACTCGCTTTTTCTATTCGACCTTATATCCGTAGTATGATACACTTTCGCCGGGCGAACCCTTTTAAGTTGTGCGATGCGAGACGACAACAAATTCGGTTGTGCTGTTTAAGCGTGTAATAATGATCTTTGGATCACTGGCGACGGGACTAGCGATTCGGCTAGGAGCAAACGGTGTGGACGGCAAATAATTCGATTTTATGCGTCGTAATAATAGACACCGGTCCGTGTTGGCAATTCAGTTTCATTTCCAATTCCGAACAGGCAAAATAGAAACGTTCAAACGCAGCAGATGGGACTGCAATTTCGATTCACAGCAGTCCCGTAGTTGCCATCCCGTGCATACTGTCCGTTCCGTTGCTGTCAAATGCAATTGCGTAGGGCACGGTTCGTTCTGCAAGTGCCTGACGGATGTGTCACTTGCAGTGAACGTTCTGTCCCGGGTCTGTTATGTGATGTGATCATAAAAGTAAATCTTTGGCCACGATAATTTATGATACCGTGCCCCTGCTCAGTGACAACTGGCTCGCCAGTATCTTTGCCCATTCCCACCGGTACCACGGGGCCAAACTTATACTTTCCCCCCCCCCCCCCCTCATCGAAGACTGTTACTCCCTTTTTGCCTGGTGGAGTGGAGCTAGCCAGTGTGGAACAAGATTCACTTTACTTCACTCCATCATAAATTCAAATTTTATTTCCAACACCAGCCCGACCGCAACGGAGCTTCAAGCAGCATTCGGATGCTAAGTGTGCCCCGCCCGGTTCCAAATGCAACCGATTGCGAAAAGATGCTGGAGATACGTACTTTACTCAAAGGGCATTCAAAGTTCCGAGTTCCGGTGCTATGGTGTACAGAGTACACTAGTGTCGTTCGTTCGCATTCGCCTTCGTTCCACTCTGCTCGATCGTAAATAATTTGACATTTTGCGTTAGGAAGCGCAATAAAAGCCGAAGCGCTACTGCAACGCTCGGCGTACATCGTCTTTGCGGTGAGATCGTTTGACATCGAGAACTGCGCCAAATGCGACCGAGCCACCGTCACGTCACGTGCCGGGGCCTGAAAGCACGCACACAGGGCACCCTCGAAGCTGGCACCGAGCGTAACAACCAGGCGTCGGGCACCGGGCGAATGCATTGCCTATGATTGATCTGATTTTCGTGTTGCCTTCACGGCGATCTCGAACACGGTCACTCCAACCGGTCTCTTGGATCGCCCGAAACTGCAAATCTCCAACCGTGTGGTGGCGCACGGTGGCGGTAATTGCGTAATATCGGAAACCAACGCTCGGCCCGTACCGCACCAAGTCAGTTGAAAACCGGTTCCGAGCGACTCCACGCCCGCCCGGTCTTTGGAGGCTGTGGACGCTGGCTGAATGAACTTTCAAATTCGGTCAGCTGGCCACTTTTTGTGTCGCCTTCACACTGCACATGGCACGAACACACACACACACTGCTGCTGCTATTGCTGCTGCTCAGCTCGTTCGTCGCTTTTTACGCCTGAATGTAGTCTATTAAGCGCTACGACCATCGGAACCAACAAGGACCCGGCCTACTGCCTACTGCCGTGCATTATCTCACACGCCAAAGCTACATTTCCATCCATTCCACTCTCTCACTCCTTCATTTTCTATCTCTCTCTCTCTCTTTCCCTCTCTTTATCACACCAAACAGATAACGACGGCGACAAGATGCTAAAGTTCGCTGCCATTGCCACCGTTGGGGTGCTGTTCTGTGCCGTACAGTGCGTCAAAGTGGACTACTACGGCTCGCTGTACAATCCCAAGGACGAGCTGCATGCGCCGTACCACGAGAAGGAGGACAAGCAGGACTTTAGCAAAATTCCTGGCGTGCCCGGTGTGGACTACCCGATCTACCACGAGGTACCGCACACCAGCTTCCACTGTGGCAACGTGCCGGCCATCCCCGGCATGTACGCGAACGTCGAAACCGGCTGCCAGGCCTACCACACCTGTCACGATGGGCGCGAGGGCCACCAGGGTGCATCCTTCCTGTGCACCAACGGCACGCTGTTCAATCAGAAGGAATTCGCCTGCGACTGGTGGTACAATGTCAAGTGCGAGGAAGCGCCCAGCTACTACCATCTGAATGCGGACCCCGAGCACAATCCCTTCACGCCGAAGCGCAAGCCGGAGGAAGAGCACCAGCATCAGAAATTCCTCATCCACGTCTAAGAAGCAGCCGGTCGGAAAGTTCTCTCTTCTTATTATCAGTTGCCGACATTTCGCATGCTCGTATCTATCTTCACCATACAGTGACTGTTGTAAATATGTTTTCGGAAATATATGAACCGCTTTTGTTATCCTTTTTTCATCCACAATCACTTCCGCCTCCATACAAGTACTTCCGTTTACAGCGTTTTGCATAGCGTATTAAGCTAATGTCAGCAACGAGCCTGACCGCGTCCAGCCATTCAAAAAGCGTCTAAAGTGTGATGCATTTCCCACCAGTTCCCGCCCGGACTTCAATCGAAATCAGGCCGCGTCTAACACAAAAACATGCCTATAAAAAAATATGCTTCATGCGAATGAAATATTTATAAAACTAGCAGCAACTAGTCCCAGTTGGCTCGTCTAACCTGCTAGCCCACCGCACGGCAGCAGTAAAGCGCGAATGGTACAGCATAACTCCGGCGCTGGTGGCAGTAGCAAATAAAAGCGCATTTCGGCGGTGCCAACCCACCGCCCACCGAAAGTCCGAAAAACAATGCTCAATGGCGCCAAAAGTGTTACATCAAAGGATTGTATGTTCAAAGCGTTTTCCCTTCTTTTTTTTTTGTTTTTTGGTTCCCATTTTTTCTGGTCTCTCGTTCTGGTGCACATTTTAATTTTGATTTATGTTTCACGCTACATCATAGCTGTTTGCCGTTTCTCTCTCTCTCTCTGTGAGTGTGTGAATGACTATGGCAGAATATTTGCCTTTCCCATGTTCAAATACAGAAAACTTCTTCCATGCAGCATGAACAAAACGTGGGAGGGAAAAAAGCGAACTGCATAACGCTACAATTGTACAGCCTCTTATCAAACGTCAAAGCGCAAACAAGGTTGGAACACTGACCGACCATCACCGGCGTTGGTGGTCCACGATTACAACCCACAACAAACGACCTGGGCACACATACACAGAGAGAGAGAGAGAGAGAGAGAGAGAGAGAGAAATCGGCCACCAGAACCAGATGCAGCATGACTGACGGGAGCTCAAAATCAAACATCGCCCGTTGTTGGTCGGTTGTATAAAATAGCTCACCGAAAAAGTGTAACATAGAATAAAATAAAAGGTACCAAAAGGGCCATACGGCCCTTGCAGTTTGCAGGGTGCATTTTGTTTCCTTTGTGTTTTCACAAATTTACACAACACTCTTGGGTTGGATGCTTGAATTGATGCGTTACGATACTTTAACCCATGTTCGCCCGCGACCAGCACGCAGCAAGCGCAGGCTATGGTGCACAAATTAGTTATCCCTGGAAAATGGAGGTATAAATTTTCATTAGTTTCAATCGCATATATCTCCCTGCCGTAAATCCACACGTGCATAGATTGGAAACCGTCGGCAACCAGCCACTCCAATTTCCATTATCGCCCAACATTGCATTCAATCTCCGGGGTACCGGGGAACTAATTCCGCAAAAACATAAAGCCCCATAATTCAACCCCAGTGGCTTTTGGGCCACTGTTGTGTAAATCGATCTGTAAATACCGTCGCAAATGCGTACGGCCGTCGTTTGTTTTAATAATTAATAAATTAGCTTGTTTATTTTACAAAACCAAGCGTGAACACTACCGGGCGAACACAGCGAACTGGCTACTCCGGGCCGACCGGCTAATGCACATTGTACGCATTAAAGTGTGCGCTACTCACCTGCAACGTACGAACAAATGGATGTGTATCTGGCGTTAGCATCGTATGCGACTAATCTATCATTGAAGGCACATTATATCACACACGACCATTGCCGTAAAGATGCTCCACACAAGAGCAAATTGCTGCTATTGAACGGCTACTACATGGTGCTTCGTGCCATGCGATCCAAAAAGTCAATTCACACTGCTGCTGGTCCGAGGCAAGGAGACAAATTTAAGGCACCAACAAACCCCGTTGTGCTCTTGCAAAACGGACCACCCGAACGTGGAGAAACTTTCCCAAGGTAGCAACTCTGTACATATTTGGTTTGGTAATCAAAACAACTCAGCTTATAAGAAACAAACCAACAATAGTCGTGGCTAGCGTGCTGACCGGATGGCGAGCTGGAAGCAGGAAGCTCGGTGCTTCGGCGGTTGCGGTTTGCCCGATGCATGTCGTACTAAATTTAGACAAAAACTGGTCCATTTTACATGCTCGACTGTAACCTAAATCGACTGTAAACCCGAAACCGAAACCAGTATGCACCTGATTACAAAAGGTCAGCCTGATTCTTTCGGCCCTTATATGGCCCCGTGCCTTGTAACATGAGCAAAGCTACACAAGAAAGGACACACCGGTTCTTGCTGCTAGCTGCTTCCTTACCCTTGCGCTTATTGTTAGCTTTTCCCACTCGGTCCATTAACATTTTATGATTGTTTGTGATACACTTCCGGGAAGTGTAAATATAGGTCCAGCTAGTGCGCTAGCTCCTTCACCGGCAGCACACTACAACTTTCCGACGGCTACAATCAACACCAACTGTACCTTACGACTTTCAAATTTAGCACAACTTTTGGGTTGTTTCGGACGAACATTTGCTTTTTGCCACACTCAATGCTCATCCCGGTGGCATTGTGTACCACTCACAGTGAAGTAGTCGAGCAGTAAAACGGATCAGCAGAGCGAGATCCTCTCCGCAAGGTGCTGTAGAATGATGTAACGTTCCTTTCCAAACCTTGCATTAAACTATGCACAGCGTATTATTAAAGCTTCCGCCAAATTGGAAAGGACTCGGTAAAAAGCTAAGCTGTCAGGTGTAACGTGTTTTTCATTTTCCGTCCCACACTTAACATTCAATTCGGTAATGTTTGATTTTCGGCAGCAGCGCAGTGTTGTACGCTATCGTTCGTAAAATCGTGCCCACACATCACGTGTGTGTCTAATTGATAGGCAATAATCATCCAATCCAGCAATAAACTCCACAACAACACCCCGATGATCTTGCCTGCCTCGTGCTTCACTTTCCCATGATACTCGCAGCCATTATTTGATGTTCGCTTCGAAACAATATCTCCACCCGCGGCATGTTCTAATTTATTTTAACGGTTCATTATCATCGGTACCAACCTTTTCCGGCTTGCCGTAGCTTTGCCCACTCTTGACAGCTCGCCACGGCTACCGCCCGGGGAAGCACCGGGGAACGGTCGGTTGGCCATTCCAGCGCAACCAACTGCTACTGACTCACACGATCACTTATCACCCGCACCTTCGCCGACAAGCGGAACGACCAGATACCGGAACGATTATGGGCACGACAGAGGCCGTTAATGCAGCCCGTAAGCCCTTTCTCCTCGGGGGCCGTCGAGTGAGTGCCGGCGCACAGCGCACGGTGCTTTCGCTTGTTGCTGCCGCTAACGATAACGATCCCATAGGTTGGCAATCTTTAGGAAGCAATCAATTCCAACAAGTTGATAAGCGCCAAGTGCCCCGAAAACGGTCCTACGCTCCGGGAGGGTTCGCTTTGGAGCACAACACCAACAGTGCCATTCCATTACACTGATTTGATGGATATTGAAATGCTATGCGTTTTCGGGCGTATCCATCGAACGCCACCGTACAACTAACTCGGCACTAGGGTTCCTGTCACCTTCGGTGGCACCCACTTCGACCGAAGAGCGCTGCTATCGTACATACCAATTGTACGATCGCTACGGAAACAAGTAAAGTGCATTTAATTGATAAGCGACATATGACGCGATGAACGATATGGGCAGGTTGTCACAGGCCATTCGTTGGCCGTGCCTGGTCGCCGTGACGGTTAAACGTCAAACGTTGAGTGTCTCCAGTCGTGCTTTATCCCTCCGTGCGGACGAACCCAACTGTTGGGCCAAGCCCTTTTCCACAACCACAAACGCCGTGGTCATTCGATCGGTCTGTGTGAGTGTGTGTGTGTGTCATTGTATCCCTGTGCGCAGGATACGGATGTAGAAGGCGCGTGTTTGTTTACCCAATTGATTGAATTTCGATTACCGAAAGGAGTGTGTGAGTTTTTCCCAGTGCGATTCTATTTTTCGTTTTGCTGCCAGTACGCAAGGTGTGGCACCAAATCTAGAACCCCTTTCCGAACGAGTGGTACTGGTGATCAAAATCCAACAGCCAAAACGCGTCCCCAAAGTGTAATGTGAATATCGATCGAGCACTGCCGGTTTTGCCGTTGCACGGTTTTGTGCCACCGGGGCAGGTGTCAAAATTTGCTCTCGTATCATTAAACTCCACTTCCGGCTGGTGGAACAGAGTGAAGCACAGTGAATGTGATAACAAAAAGCGCACCGCACCAGCAGTGGTAAAGTTATTGAAAAGCGATTGCATCACCCGAATTGGGTATCGCACCAAAAGTGCAGAATGAAGAACAACGGCACCATGAACTACTTCACCGAATCGTCCGACGAGGACGACGAGGAGACGGTCATGATCAAAAAGTACGTAAAACGAAGAAAACTTTTGCGTATTTCCTCGCTCCACTCACATCCCTTCCCATCTCTTCCCCCTCCTCCAACAAAAGAAGGGTGAGAGATCGACATGAGCGATCCAGAATGTTCGCTGACGTGTATTTTCCGCCCGTGGTTGATGGTCCACTCTTTGCTGAAATCCCTTCAAACATGCGCTTAAGCAGAGGCAAAAGCACCAGAGCAACAGAGAAATGTGAGCGCAATGTAAAAAACAAGTGATTCAGTTTTAATAAAAATTGACTCAATTGAATATTCAATAAGAAATTTTCCTAATAATATATTTTTTCGCGCTCCACTTCGGCATCAGACGATGGGTTGGCGATAAAGTTTGTGGCCACTCCAATCATTTCCTCCCGTCAGCCACCGGGATCGGGACTTGCCTTCCCTCCTCCCTTTTCTCATGATGATGAAAACATCATTACTAAAAGGAGGTGGATGCAACCAAAACAGAAGAAGAAAAAGAAGAAGAAACCTCAAGAAAATCGAATCCACTAACCGACCGCCGACCGACCGTGAAGCGGGCCGATTCGGTCTCCCCCGAATCAACGAAACGAACGTTTCCCACAGGAATGCGCCAAAATACGGAAGGCCGCCGTGAGCTAAAGAATATGTATTCAGATTTATGGAAATCTGATCATATTTCGTGAAAGCGAGTTTTCCTTCAATTATCCACAACCGACCAAAGAAAAAAAAAAACCCCCTCTGCGTTGGGTTTGCCGCCGGGTGCGCGGATATTCGCAAAATGGCGATGGTGAGATGTACTCGTTTAATGGAATTATGATGGCGAAGCATCCGCTGTGTGTCGCCCGTAATCAGCGGCCATTACAGTGAAAACGTACGGCCACAGTCTGCCGTTTTCAAACGTTTCAAACCGCTGCGCTTTCATCTGAAGTGGTTTTACTGCTCGGTGTGCTGGAGTGCTCAAGTTCTGGGTGGCATGTAGGCGGGAATGAGAGCACCCCTTCCTGCCGTGGTGGTGGTGGTGGTCACGGTAAACTTTATGATACGCGACGGGTGATTTACCGTGCGACAAATGTACCGCGAGTTGTTCGAACTTGTTTTACAAAATTACACCACTTCTTGTCGCTGTGGCTCGATGTGAAGCGGCTGGACTGGCTGGCGGGGTGTTCATGGGTGATTGTTTTGGATGTGTGAATGAATAGCTTTTGCAACACGAAAAACAACACCGACATCATTTAAAAGGATGACACTTACAATCGCCATTTACTAGTTACTCCAATCAATGTGACACAATTTTCAGTCGACTACTGTATAAACATACGATACGAAAGAATGGCGCATTTCGGTGTCCTCACATTAAAAGCTTATAACAATCTCTTTACTAACAACAGGCCAAGCATTATTGAGAGAAAAGCAACAACTTCGACAACACTTGTTATTTTCCACCGTAAAGGTAAACCTCATGCGATATACCCATATACCCATTATACGTACATCCATTTCTGATCACATTGTTGTTTCGTGTGCTTGACTCACCTTTCCTGTGAACCACCCGTGTGCACCCCCGTGTGTGTGCCCGTGCATGCGAATGTTTGCACCAGCTGCGGAATTCTTAAAATCGAATTTTAGCCATTCAGCCACCACACGGTCCCTCGTTCCGTGGCACGCAGAGCGAATGAATCACGTAAACAACACGCACCCGTCACCCGTCATACATCAACCGAATTTTGATGTGAAAAACCATCACCGTTAACACGGGCACCCACGGTACTGTGTGAAGCGAAAATTTGAAATGATCCATGCGTCTCCATCCCGAACCCGAATGTGCTGCACAACGTTCCACGTTGAGCGCTTACCGTCCGTGTAACGCTCGATCCAGATTTTTGACGTTCACTCATAACATTTCGGCTCGGTTCGGAAACAGAAGAAGCAAAAAGATCCGGATCCGCTCACCTGAAGAAAACACCCGGTGCAAGTAAATAAAGCGAAACCTACCCGCACGGAACCGGTGGGCTCACATTGACTGGGTTAGGCTCCCACCCAGCAGGAACACCGTGGGCCGAAGCCACCGGTAATAAAAGTGTGCGGACTTTTGTCCGCTTCAGCACATCAGCTCTAGTCTCGGGTAAACAACGTTTCGCTTTTACACGCATTGATTGGAAACATTTTCACCCGTCTCGTGCTCCTGCTCGTGCTCCTGCTCGTGCCCTGCTGCATGAACAATAACCTTATCAATCAATTTGAGTTTTCAATGCAAACCTTCCTGTTTGCGTTCCCGATTCTTCGCCACGCAGTAAACAGACATTTTTTTTTTCGCCCTAACCTTACACCAAGTGCATTAGCGAATCTCGTTACTGCTGCTTTCAACCAGCCCAATGACCTAGCCTAGATGAAGACGTACAACTGTTGGGTGAACCGTTTTTCCACCACCAACAAATGGAAATGGTCCATCTAAATCCGGAAAAGGTGCATTGCGTAGTTGCCAGCGATAAGATCCGCGATACCGCGATTCGATTGATTGGGATTTTCCTTGCATGCCACACCGTCGGAACGGGATGGAATGGAAAACGAGCAATATCCTCCGGAACCGTATCCGTATAGAAGCATAAATCAATTGGCTCATAAATTTTACCTTGCAGTTCCTCCCGCACTGGGCCAGAAGATTCTCCTCTCCGACGTTGCCGACGCCGACTCCGACTAATTGTTGCTGCAGTGCGTGCCGATACATGGTGGCCTTGTGTCTTCCGGTTTGGCATGTTGCCGCCGACTGGTTACGATCACCTTGCCGTACGACTATTGTTCCCGTTCCTGTGGCAATCTGCAGCGCTTACGCAACGGCACACAATCGTGGTCTAGTTGCGGGTCTAGCTGTGTTGTTACATGGCATTCCGCCCAATCCGTTCGGGGCGTCTTTGTCGTACTTCACCTTTTGCTGCGGGTTTATTTATTCATCTATTCACCATCCGAAGGAATGGACCGGGAGGGGGGGAGGGGTACAATAGGGGAGAGCAAGTGGGCTGAAACGCTAACCTACAAGCCATTAAATTTATCACCACCGATGGAGTCTAATTAAATTGTGTTTGATGTTTTGATTAACAATATCGAGCCGAGCTCGAACGCCTCGGCTGAAAGCATCGCCCACCGGATTGCAAATGGTCGTTAGCAGGTGGCTACGGTACTGACTGCTTCGGTTCGATCATTCTCGTTCCAGAGTCCAGCAGGACAACAAACTATGGGACTCGTTCCAGGATCCGCCAATGCCGCAGACATCCGGTTCCGCCGCCAGCCGAGAGTATCTGCTCGTGTTCATCAAAGGGCTGAAGGTGTTTACCTATATCTTCGTGTTTCTCGTTATACTGGCCAGTGCGTGCTTTGCCAAGATGTCCTTCCTGCTGATGGTATCCAACATCAAGGATGGTACCAAGAATCGTTACTGTGACGTCCGGCGTGAGTAAACTTTCTGGCCATGCCATTGTGATGTGTCTATTTTCGTTGTGCACAAGGTGTTGAGTGAGAAGTATTTAATAGTGCTAATGGCAGCATCGCTGGTGGAGCAGCAATCAATTCATAGAGCGCTTGGTGTACTTGTCGACTAATACAACGCGTTACTTACCAACGACATGTTTATCATCTTTCGTTCATTTATTTCTCATTACAGAACCGGACAAACAATTCGAGGCGTACATTCCACGCGAACAGCGAGTGGCATGGATGTGGGCAATTGTGTTCTCGTTCGCCGTTCCCGAGATCGGCACCTTTATCCGGGCATCGCGCATCTGCTTCTTCAAGAACATACCACGTCCATCCTGGGGACAGCTGCTGATGGTTACGGTCATGGAAAGTTTCCATGTGATTGGGTTGGCGATTTTAGCGTTCCTCGTTTACCCGAACCTGGACGTCGTTAAGGCAGCGATGCTCACGAACTGCGTCTGCCTGGTACCGGCCATCGGAGGACTGCTGTCCCGTTCGCCCAAGGAGTCCAAGCTGGTGTTTAAATACGTTTTCGATCTGCTAGCGATCAGTGCCCAGCTTACCGGATACGTTGTCTGGCCACTGCTCAGCAACCAGTTTGAGCTGTGGTTCATTCCTGGTGCCATCTTCCTCGTATCGTGTCACTGGTGGGAAAATTACCTTTCCCAGAAAAGTCTTCTGCGTATGTATTCTACAGCAGGCACTTTGCAGCACCGGTCACATCCAATATTACACGTCTCATCCATTTCTTTTTATCAAAACTTGCAGGACCAATCGCTATGTTTGCCGCTGTGCGTGAAAAATTAACTGACTGCCGATACCAGACCTACCTGCTGATCGCACCGTACAAAATTTTGCTCTTCCTTGGTGCCTGCATTTATCTCTCGGAACAATCGGTGTCCGATTTCTTCGGCTTGTTTACCAGCGGCTGGGGCAATCACACCATTACAGTGCGCGAGGTAATTGCAGCTTTGCGTGCTCGGATGCTCTTAAGAAGATTCCTTCGCCCACCGAAATATTTCTCACTTGCAACGATCATCTCACTACACTCTGTGGAACAGATCACCCAACTCACTGGTGCTGAAAATATTCACTCTTGTTGCCTTAAATTTATAGCACCGTTTGTTTTTTGCTGGGATGTTTTTTTCCGCGATAGGAACGTGACTACAACGATGGTGGCCGGATTAGCGCGATCTGCTCGTTCTTCCAACTTCGTCTTTCACACGTTGCAATTGTTTTTCCTTGCTGCCGCGCAAATTACTATTTTTCCGAATCGAAGGATCAGATACGCCATTAGCGTTGTCAGTGCGCTGGGTTGGGAGATTTTGATCCCCCATCCGATGGTATGCCAGTATCACTGCCGGCATTGGCGTAACCGCTGTGCCATAAACTCCAACATTGTGTCTGCGTCCGCTGTACACTTGCACGCCGTGTCCCACCGGTTGCCGTCGTTAGATAAATCGTTAATCCAGCTGTGATGATGATTCTGGCGTTCGTTCCACTTTCAACGATAACCGCGCAACGGTTGGCCGATGTGACGATCGATTGGCCGCAGACATCAGCATGGAGCGCCATGTTTTCCATTCTTCTGCCATTCGCTTTATGCAGTTCTTTCATGGTTTCTATTTTTTTTTTTTTTGTATCATTTTGCTTTATGCATCACCAAACTGAAAGAGCCACCAAATGCCCTATCAATCCTGTTAAAGGGCAAACATTTGATAAGATTTTATCATTGTAGTTTCGATTTGGTGAAGCACAGTTTTTTTTTCATTTACTACACCAAACTCATCTGCCCCGACAATAGGATCAAATGTTTCAAAGCCTTTTTGTTTTGCTTTCCATACCAACGTCAATCGATTTATGTTGCCACTACCATCATAAAGCGCGTGTTGGTATGTCTCATGGAATTTTAAATCGTTGGTTTAAAACATGGTTTCAACTTTAAGGTCTGTAAAGTAACTGTTGCTACACTATTCACTCGCGTACCACAACAATACAATGGCACAGGAGAAATGTTTTGCTTTGTCCCATAGTCGTCATAGCTATGTTTAAAGTATCATGTTTGCGCGCCCACCATGCATGCAGCGGAATGGGCACACAAAGCATTGTTTGTTTTCCAAGTTTGATGAGAGGCATACAGGAATGCATAATAACTGCTGCCGTTTTCCTTTTTGAGCAGAAATAATTCGCCACTAATGAAACCCTATTTAATTATTACCAATTGGCGCACACTTTTTGTTTTACGCCACTTGTTTGCACTTTACCCCGAAAAAACAAATGCAATCGACCACGCACTGCAACACAAACAGTGACGGAACGCGCCACCGTAGCGCGTATACACGGAAACCGAATGCTGGCGGGAGTTGTACCAAAAGCCAGCCTTAAAAAGTACCATAATTTTACCGTGAAGCAAACTTTACTCCAATTTGATGTGCCGCAATTATCTTCTGTTTTCCGACCGGTTGTGTCGGTTTCTTTTTTTTTCTCTCTCTTCTTGATTTTCGTTTTTATCCAAACAACTGCACAGCATCCACCAACTGCGGAGCGCCAATCACATTAATTGGTTGAACGAGTACTTTACATCCGCAAAGCGGATGAAATCACTCACCGAACCCATGCCACGCTGCAGCAGCAGCACTGGCACCGGTGGAACAGATTGAATTAAATTATTTGCACATTGGAAGCTGGAACATCGCTCGCACATATTGACTGCGCGAATTTACTTAGGAGCGAAGCGGGAAAAATGTATCCATATGCTACTTTCACTTCAAAGCGTTGGCGTAGTTTGGCCAAATATGTGTGTAAAAAAACAAAAAACCTCCCACCTTTAATTTCATGCGAACCAACACTAAACGCTGCACGCTATAATCCACCCCGTTGCCGGTTGCACAAAATGGTTTCATTAATTAATTCATATCGTTTAATTGCCTTTAAAATGGACGATCACGCTGCGTCCGGTGGTGGCCACACCTTTCCCTTCTGTTGCAGATGGAAGCCGTACTGAACGAAAAATTTCCCGACCTCTCGTCCATCACGTCCGATCTGGAGGTTCACGAAATTTTCCCCACAAGCAACGCCATCATCTGGACCACCGTCACGCACGTGCTGTGTGCGTACCTGTGCTACATTTTCAGCAAATTTGCATGCAAAATCCAAATCCAAAGCTTCTCCATGGCGTTTCCTATTAATCTAGCCGTGCCAGTGTCCGTCACCTTGTTGCTCGTATTTTGCGGTCTACGGGAAGCGGATGTCTGTGCGTTCGATAACATTCTGCCGGATTACATCTTTTTCCGCATGCCACCGATCTACTATCTGTTCGATTATGTGGTCAATGAATTTTCCTGGCTCTGGTTACTGTGGCTTCTGTCGCAAACCTGGATCACGCGCCATCTTTGGATGGCGAAAAGCGATCGAAATGCCTCAACGGAGAAACTGTTTGTCACACCGATGTATAACAGTCTCTTGATAGATCAAAGCGTTGCCATGAATCGCCGACGGGAGGATCAGGAAGATTTTGTCAAGAAGATTGTAAGTAACGTATGCGTGATTGTGGACCCAACGTGCTAAAGCACCATTGTTCTCTCCTATTAGGATATGGTGAAAGTGAAGGACACCGAAAAGGCAAACGAAATCGACGCAAAGGCCAATGAAGCAAAGGACGACAAGATAAAGCCGTACGATCGCATTCCACAAATCTTCATCTGTGCTACCATGTGGCACGAAAACAAGGAGGAATTGATGGAGTTCTTAAAGTCTATCCTTCGACTGGACGAAGATCAGTGCGCACGACGGATGGCGATGAAGCATATTCAGGCAAACAAGGATGACATCGATCCGGACTATTACGATCTTGAAAGTAAGCACAGGGCGAAGGATCCAAGTGCAGGTGATTTGTGCATTTCAAGATCTTGTTTCTTTGCTTTGTAGCTCACATTTTCTTCGACGATGCCTTCGTGAATGACAAGTCCAAGTGCGAGAGTGCCGATGCTTCTCCGCTAAACTCGTACGTGAAGACGCTTATCAACCACATAGAAGAGGCGGCATTGGAGGTGTACAAAACCAAGATGCGAGTGTATCCACCGACCAAAATAGTCACACCGTACGGTGGCCGCCTTATCTGGACACTGCCCGGACGGACGAAAATGATTGCGCATCTCAAGGACAAGAACAAGATACGACATAAGAAACGCTGGTCGCAGGTCATGTACATGTACTATCTGCTCGGTTTTCGGATCATGCAGCTAAACACAACGCCCGAGCGAAAGATGGTCATCGCTCAAAACACGTACCTGCTAGCCCTTGATGGAGACATCGATTTTCAGCCGAATGCCGTCTCACTTCTGGTCGGTCGTATGAAGGTTGATCCGGATCTGGGAGCGGCCTGCGGACGCATCCATCCGGTCGGTACGGGCCCAATGGTTTGGTATCAGATCTTTGAATATGCCATTGGACATTGGCTGCAGAAAGCCACCGAACACGTGATCGGTTGTGTGCTGTGTTCGCCTGGTTGTTTCTCGCTCTTCCGCGGTCGCGCATTGATGGAAAACTCGGTCATGAAGAAGTACACCACCAAGTCGGACCAGGCACGACACTACGTACAGTACGATCAGGGTGAAGATCGATGGTTGTGCACGCTGCTGTTGAAGCAGAAATTCCGCGTCGAGTATTCGGCCGCTTCGGACGCCTACACGCATGCACCGGAAGGATTCAACGAGTTCTACAACCAACGTCGTCGCTGGGTTCCCTCAACAATTGCCAACATTTTCGATCTGCTGGCCGATGCAAAGCGTGTCGTTAAGACCAACAACAGTATTTCGATGCCGTACATCATCTACCAGTGCATGCTCATGTTCGGTACGATCCTCGGCCCGGGAACGATCTTCCTTATGATGGTGGGTGCCTTAGTGGCCGTGTTTCGTATCGATATCTGGACCTCGTTCCTGTGGAATGGTGTCCCACTCGCCGGATTTATGGCCATCTGCTACTGGATGAAGCAAAAATACCAACTAATCGCAGCGTTCTTCATATCGGCCATCTATTCGCTCGTCATGATGGCTGTGCTCGTTGGTATCGTCGTGCAGGTAATGGAGGACGGTATACTTGCGCCCTCGTCCGTGTTCTTCCTTGCCGTCGCACTACAAATCGTCATCACCGGGGTGCTACATCCGCAGGAGATGGAAGCTTTGCCAGCCGGGCTGGTTTACTACATTACGATTCCTTCCATGTACATGTTGCTCGTCATCTACTCCGTGTTCAACATGAATGACGTTTCCTGGGGAACGCGTGAGAATCCGGTCGACGCTGCCAAGAAGGCGCCACCACCGACAGCTGCTCCACCGGGCAAGATGCAAAAGATTCTCGGCTATCTCCGTTCGCCCGATAAGGAGGAGAACGGTTCAATTGATATCTCCATCAATGGACTGTTTCGCTGTTTGCTCTGCACGCACCCGAAGGCCAGTGCCGAAAAAGAGCAGATCGCTCAAATAGCTGCATCTCTCGGTGAGATAAGCGTGAAAATGAAGGCACTGGAAATGTAAGTACCAAACCTCAAAACCAACCAACTCCTGCGCTGCCTGCGCTGCCATCCACTCGCTAGCAATTCGTGAAATCCACATTCGCTGATGGTTCCCTCGGGAAAATGAGTTTCAATCAAATTAAAATACAATTTATATTCCGTTTTCACATTCCTCCAAGGCGTGAGCATGAGTCCACGCTTATGCTCGTGTCGTGCTACGCTCCCCACGCCCCCCCCCCCCCCCCCACAGTCACACACACATTGAAAACTGAATGCGAGAGAGCTAAGAGGCTGTGCATATTTGCATTTATTTACTGTCACCCTTGTAAAAACACGAAGCGGAATGGAGAAAAAACACGCTCAGAATGTTTACACAATCGTTGTCTCGGAAAAACTGTTTTCCCAACATTGCCCCGTACGAGAGTCACCCTACCGACGGTGACGATGACTGTTGATGTCTATCATTGCATCACATTGCACGCTTATTTTCCGCTCCTAACGACCTCCTGCTTTCGTCCCGCGACATCATCCAACAACGCCCTTGAGTCCTTGAGGAGTTTACCCGGGAGCACACTGCAGAGAAAAAATGCTGGTCGCTGATGATTTTCCATGCTCGCGTTTACAATTTTGCACATAATTTTAAGTAGTTTTCTACTCAAATCGTCTCGCCTCCTCCAATCACCCTCCAGCTAACACTGCGATAATAACATCCACGACCATCGCAGATCCATCCCATGCCCATCCTTCAGGCGTACGGAAAGGGGAGAACCCTCTAAATGCAATTCCCGTGTCGTCGCGCATCACTAAACACGGCGCACGGTCGTTGCCGTTGCGTTTATCACCCACCGGATATCCTTCCTGGTGTCGTGCCACGAATCGTGCCTGTGCTTCCTTTGACTTACCCAATATTTTTACAGCCCGACCACTGGAACTGGTGTTGCCCTACACTCCACACAACGAATATCATCCAGCGTAACGTGCTTCCTATTGCTTCGCTAAGTCTTTAAAATCTCCACCCTTGGTTTTGCACGTGCAAATGCGAACCCCCGTCGACGCCAGTACATGATCCTATACATCCGCACTCCATCCTGCGGCACCGGGGACACAGGCAGGAGGAAGCATTTGCTGTCAAGCAGAAAGCGTATCTTACCTTATGCTTCCCGGAGCGCATCAGTATCAGCAGGATTCTCAGCGTGCGATTTTCCGCTTCTTTAAACCCCCTTCGCGGTGCTTTTTTGTCACTTTTCTTCCTTCGTCTGCAGTCTTCAGGCGACACAACCTTACTCGACTCATACTCACCGACGGGGATCCGTATTTATTTTTTCAGGAAATTAACCGGCAACGTCAGCGTAATGAGATCAGACGACGAAGATGATGACATCGGCAGTCTCGATATGCATCGTCCGGAAGGTAGCCGTGGCCCGTCCTCGCCATCCTCTACGTCCGGAGCTACGTCACCGATCCAGACGGTGAAAAATGATTCCCTGGAAGAGGTAAGCTCCAACTGCGGAACATACAAAAACTCGTACGCACACACCACCCGACGATGATTGTTGCTGATGATCTTGTTTGTTTTTTCTTCTTCCTCACACCTTCACTCACTCTCGGCGCTCAGCCTGAGAAGCAGATTAACTATCTTCCGGATTGGTTGTACGATGTGGACCTGAAGAACGGTGACACGGAAACGATATCTGCCTCGGAGGAACTCTTCTGGATTGAGCTAATCGAAAAGTATCTGAAACCGCTCGATCTGTCGGAGAAACAGAAGGATGAAATGAAGTCACAGCTAAAGGGCCTTCGCGATCTGGCCGTGTTTGCCTTCGTGATGGCTAACGCGCTCTTTGTGTTGGTCATCTTTTTGCTGCAGTTGAAAAAGCAAGAGCTGCACATCGATTGGTGGTTCAACGTGAAGAACAAGATCAGCTTCGACGAGAGCACCGTTGAGATTATGATTCGCCGTGAGTACCTCGAGCTCGAACCGATCGGTCTGGTGTTTGTGTTGTTCTTCGGCTTGATTCTCATCATCCAGTTTGTCGCTATGTTGATGCATCGCTTCGGAACGATCTCGCAGATTCTTGCCTCGACCGAGCTGAACTGGTACTGCTCGAAGAAGGCGAAGGACATGTCACTCGATGCGGAACTGCGCGAGAATGCGGTCGAGATTGCACGCCGCCTACAGCGTCCCAAGCCCCAATGGGACGAGGAAGATCTGGAGGACGAGCAGAAAGCTATTGGACGACGCGATACGATCCATCGCATTCTCTACCAGCACAAAAACAAGCAAGATTGGAGCAATCTGGAGGCGAACTTCAAGCGCAACTACTACAAGGAAGGTGAACTGGACTTGGGCCATCGACTCACACTCAGCCGTAAAACGCTCAACGTGCTCGATACGCGCCGCAAATCGATGGCCGAACAGCGCAAGATACGTAAATCGATCATCCGAGGCCAGAACCCGTACGACTCCGGTGGCGATCTTTGGTATCCGGACGATTCACCAAATCAGCAGAATTCTCGTGGATCTCGCTCATACAACGGTGGAGATGTTGGGGGTAATCGGAAGCGCAGCAGTGCCAGCCGTGGAGGTCGCCAGCCGTCCAACAACGGACTCGGTGCCGGAGGTCGTACCAACTTTGCCTACCAAGTTGATGACGATTTCGACGATAACTTCTCCGACGATGACACGCGCGAAGACATGCAATACCGCCGACCGACGGTGGAACTAGAGATGGCCGAACGGGCCAACCGACCACCGAAGAACCGAAAGAGCCGAGTTGCCTTCGCCTAAGCGTCGTTGCTGACTTTATCCGGGGCGTGCTTGGAAGATGGTAAGGGTACAGAACACCGAAAGTAACAAATTACTGCTCATGAGGTTCCTGTTGAGTTGACGCAAACTTCCGACACTGCTGTGGATGCGGTTAAGAACGGTGCTGCTCTGGCGAAACGAGTCAACAACGAGGAACAAAAACGTCCCAACGAAAACACGGGTGAGCGAAAAAACAACTATCTACCCACCAAAACGAAACTTTCTTCGGTGCAAGATGAGCTTTACCGAGCGACAACAACAAAGCAGCAACAACAACAGAAAAAAAACCCCCCGGCGGATATTTCGCTGCACGGCGAGAAATGATGAAGGAACCGGAAGATTATAGCTCAACACGAGTGGAACGAGCTTTCGGTTAAGAGTGCCAAACCAGAAGCGTTGAGCAGTTTCTCATTTTCACAAACTATTTGACTGCAGGCCAGTGAAGCCAACCGTGCCGACACACATACCACACCCACGACGCATTACATCCTTCTCGAGCTATCGTTTACCCACTCTCGGAACGATTTTTCACTGTACGATCCAAGGAAGGAAATTTAATCACTTCTACAAATGATTATCATAATAAACTTTTCTTCTAGTGCAACTGGGTGAAATTTTGCTTTTGCCGGCACCGCCGAAATGGGAACCACTGCCGGAGGTTGGAAGGAGCAGAAGTGGTTGCCTCTGTTGTTGGTGCGTTTTTTCCGTGCGCCACACAAACTTACCCATCACTGACTTTTGGAGCAAAATGTTACCAACCCTCCCGCCGGCACGGAAGGAAGTTTGCCGACTTTACCGACGGAATCACTCGTTCGTGGTAAAGTAATTCCCTCCTGCCGTTACTGATAACCAACGCTTCTTTCGCTCCAGTCAACTTCACTAACCTCCAGTCCACAGACCAGAACCAGTGGTGGTCCTGCTTCGTTGTGAGTTTAGCTTTGGAAGCAAACGAAAAGAAAAAAATTAAACTTCATAGCCGTAGCACAGTTTTATCACAACTCATTCTTTCTTAAACCGTCGCTCAACAGTCCACTACGTCCGAGGGCCGTTACCGTAACCGGCGCACCACATTCAAAGCAACTCGTGTTGATTTATTAGAACCGCTTGCTTACTTGTGGCTCGGTATTTTCTTATCGCTTATCCACTAAGGGTACGTTATGTTTACATCAACAACAGCGAAGAAGCATTTTGAATCATTGCAAACTGGTTGAAGTTTGCACCATTCCGCACCACGGCAGGATGGATGGATGTTGTGGTTCTGCAAACAACATATGCGTTTGCCATGCCATGCCCTACGATGGGTCCGGTCCGTGACAAACAAACGACTCGTGACCGTCCCTATCCATCAATCAATTGCCTCTCACATCGCTTCACTGCAATTCGATTTGGCATGAACGGACGCGATATTTTATGACACCGATTATGATTTTATTGCACAAAATGGTACTCCCGCCCACTGAACCAGGCAACGGTCACTTTCGGGACAGCATTTTGTGCTAAAATTCTTTCCCCCCACACGAAGAATGTGAAATCAGTCCATTTAGTTCAGTCCACTTTATGGTGACAATGTCCATTTTTCCACTCACTTGGTTCCATTTTGATTTCGACCGGAAGAATTCCATCCATGCCGATGCTTCTCCGACGGTTTGCAAGTAAAGTGGGTGCACAAAAGCAGCACAGATTTGACCGTTCGGCAGAAGTACAACAAACAAAAAACCAGCAGCCATTTGTATTACTATGCCCCCTTTTTTATGGCTCATCGGCTATACTAAACGAAGGTACGTAGTGCCGAAGTGCAGGATGAACTATTTGGTCAAATTATGGTTTGCTACGTATTTTTTTTTTTTGCTATCTTTTCTGGAACAATTCATTTCAATATTCATTCACGTCGACGAAACGAGAACATTTTTTTCGAAATTACTATTTTGCGCAAACACCACTGCCAAACTTAACACCCAATGGGTTTTATTTTTTATTTTGTGGCGTTCGCTTAACAACTATGCAATATGTTTGAATAATGATCAAACGAATTTTTCCACCTCGTTTACACCCAATAATATGACCAGAATGCAGTAATTAAAATACTATTTCCTACAGACATCAAAATACCACAAAACCCACCATACGCCACACGATGATGGTGATCGAGTGCAGCAAAAAAAGTGGTTATTGCTCACTACAAACAACGGGATGGAATATACCCCACACGGCGATCCATTATGTGTGCCCGTTCCGATTTATACTACCCGATGCAAGCGTAAAGCTAGCGATGGAAATCATCGCAATTTCATTGTTAAACACGCAATAATGTATGTTGCTTTATGTTGCCAACCGTAATATTCACGACTTTACATGCACAGACCCCCGAACCTAAGCACACCGATGCGTAATCATCGAACGCGTCGATAAAAATACGCTTGTAACGGGCACGGGCGCGGCGATCCGGTACCGGTGTAAAATTATTTCATTTTTACCATTGGCACATTTTCCGCCCCAAAAACCCCCATCTGTAATAAAATTCATTTGAAACGGATTTTTTTGTTGCTTCTCATTTTCCATCCCTTTTTCTTGCTTTTTGCTTAATTTCACTTGCTTAATGTGTCCACTGCCACGGCAGTAAAATATCAAACGTCATAACGATGCTCGTTGGAATGAAACTGTATAAAAATGCCCAACAGTTCCGTATCGGCACCGTTCTAATGCCCATCCGTGAAACATAATTGCTACACAAACGATGTGCAACAGCTGAATGTGGATTGGACAATTGGGCAGCGACCGTTCCCTTGCTGGTAGGTTCGCTTTTTCGGTACAAAATGCCAACGAAGTATGTTTCAGTAGAAAGCGAATGGCACAGCAATGTGCCATAAAGGAAAGGAAAGCAAACGATACAAACACTAATCAACTGAGTAATGATAAGCGCAGGCTGCCCGGGCTAGATGGCACACTTTCTCGCACGAAACTGGGTCAATATACAGTGTGCTTCAGATTATCCTTTCATACTCCGATGGTAACTTTGGAACTTCCCAATACTAACCAGCGTCGAGTTGCTGACTTCTTTAATGGTTTATCCCCAGACTGCTGTCACAAAACCACTTCCCAGTATCCCCATAAGCCGCCGACAGTATGTCATATAAGTCCGCTATGTGTCGTGGAATACGATTGTTCGGATTTATATTTCCTCGATTGGAAAGTTTATTCAACGCAACGCCCTTCAGGTCGCGCTCCTAGGCAACAAAGCACCCTTTTCGGTTTCCGTTCTTCGCATCGCGCAGCACACAAAGGAAGGAAGTGTAAAATCAATGAACCAGCTACAAAAGATTTCATGCACTAGCATTCCTTGTCCTGCTGTCCTGTCATTCTACCGCACCAACCATATAAGCATATCGAACAGCGAACGCAGCAAGCGTACAATGAAAACCACCATACGACACAAAACCTTTATCGGTAACTTTTCTGCCTGTCGGTGTGGCGATACCCTAGAGTGAACCCCGATCGAAGTGTTCGTTACTTTGGCAAACAAAAATACAGCAAACGGATAAACCCATTATTGCAGCAAGAAGCTTCCTGCTTCGAGCGGTGGCTTGTGTCGACTGTGGACCGCAGAATTAGACCTTACTCGAACGGAGTGTCTTACGAAACCTTCGTGCCTTTCGGACCAAAACAAAACCCAGTAATGAAAATCGATAGTAATGAAAAAAGTTTTCCTATGATTTTCCACACCATCACGCGTATCGTCTTCCGCTGTCCGATTTTCGCTGGCTTCGATCTCATTGTCAACGGAATCGTTAAAATTTTCGATTCCTTCTACGGGCACTTCTCCGTGCCGGAACCGCTTCCGAATGGACGTACGCCATGAGACGTATAACGCTCATAACCGGCCAACGACGAATACAAAGTTTTACAACTCTTTCCCACTCGATCTCCCCCTTTTTTTTTGGATTTGTTATCCGTGTTTTGTTTCTTGCCCTCTCATGCTATCGCATTTCGGCCATACTATTGTAATGGCAAGTGGAGTGTGGAGATGAGGATGGACAGGAAGTTTGGTGAAGCTCCCGACTTCAGCTCCCATCATAACAATTTTTGTGCAGTTCGCTACAGCAGTACCAAACAAAAAATATATAAAGGAATATACCGTCAAAGTGCCAAAGTGAGCTTTACCAGAAAGAACAGCGGCCCCGACCCGAAATCCAGTTACTTCCGGTTTGAATATCGTAAAAATACAAACTCTCCTACCACAATCGACACGCACACACATACACATACTGACTTCCTATTTTTCTTCCAGCAATCAAACGCTTAAGCACTTCCCAAATCGAGATCGATCGACAACTTTTCCACTTCGTCTACACGCCCTCTCTCTTTCTCTCTCTCTCTCTCTCTCTCTCTCTCTCTCTCTCGCTCTCTCACTCTCTCACTCTCCAAGGGCGCTGGGGTGTGGTGGACACGGGATGCTAGAAATATCGAACTGTGCAAAACTTTTACAATCATCATACACACGAACGCGACCCTTTTTTTTGTTGTTGGTTGTTAGGTAAAAGCGAAACTCTCCCTTAACCGGAACAGCTCCATCCAGCACGAACGTTTTCAAAGGCTGAGTTTCGTACAATTACGACGGATTCTCGGTTTGATTTTATCAATCGTATTCAACAAATCGCATCCTTTTGTGTCGGGTAATGTTCGGTTCAACTTTGTCGCGGCAAGAGTGAATCTAATTTTCCAATGTTCAATAAAACGCAAACAGAATGGCTTCACGTTCATTAACATGTTAGCAAAAAACAGGAACGAAAGTTGCAAGCAGTACAATGATTTCAACTTTCGTGCAGCAAATTAGACTCTGATCGCCGTGATCAGATGATTAGAGCTATACTGGACAAGCGAGCTTGTGATCTTGATTTTAAGGGTGGCCATATGGAAAGATGCATTGGAGCATTGATGGTGGAGCAATGTTAAACCGTCTGCCTAAATAATACCGCTCTTTCTATCAAGCGAATAATTTAATTTACTTTTCATTCAGATGCTTAAGAGATCTTGCATAAAATAAATTAAAAGTAAGTTTTTACTATTTGCGTTACTGCAGCAGGAGTAATGAGTTACGCCAACACCCAACAAACCTGCATCAGATATCGCGCTCATTACCAGTGGGACACTTAAAGCTGATAAATGTATCACCCGTGATGCAACTTGCACATTTCCGACACCCAAATGCTACGTGCTCATCAGCCGGTACGGACCAAACAGCTCCAAAACTCTGTGTCAGTTAGCATTGCATCACACCCAACACCCAACGCCACCACCGAGTGGATCGTTTTGTGCTCATTGAATAAGTGAGAGCAAAACATTAAATACTTTACGGGGAAGAGAGATCATATCATCACGGACACCAACAAAAGATGATGAGACAAGACAAGAACAAAAAAGCTAGCTACAAACCCACCTAGCAGCAAACTGTGACCGATGTCTCCGACGGCCACCGCCAGCAAAGCGAACAGGACACTAGAGATGGCTGACGTACTTTTAAATTAGTTCGCATCATGCAGACTGCGTCTAGGCCATCCCACCGTTCAACTGGCACACTGAGAATTGCAATGACGTCGCTAGAACACCATGAAGACACCATTTCCAGCTTTTCGCTTTTTTTTTTGGAGAGGGGAGGAGGTCATGTTGCCTTGCGCCACATTCACCATTTTGGAACTTCCTCCACGTTCTTCTCCCGGTTGCACTCGGTGAACTCCGTTTCACCTCTTCAACGCGGTTCGTGTTCGCAACGGTTGATCTTCAGCAACGCGGTCAACGCTTGGCTAGTAGATGATGGCACTGATGAGTGCTGCATAAAATTGCATCCTATCATAGCTGCTCTGTGCGATGTAAGCCACCACAACCCATGAGCGCAAACTTCTTTTGTTTTGTGCAAAAATAATGACAAAAAAAAAGCCCGCTCCTGATAGCACAAAGTGCTTCTCCTGCCCTTGGTGGTGGCACAAAACCCGTGGCTCATGGGGGGGAGAGCGCTTAGAGGGTAATATAATTTGCTCTGGCGCTTCCGCTGGCACCCGGGGCACATTTTATTCTTCTTTTCGACCGGATCACAATGCAGTGAATTCGGTGGTCAAATACCACGCGAAAGCTTCGGCACGAAGTTCGTAATGCACAGATGCAAAATAGAATTTCCCGCTCGTCGATCCTTCACCAGTTAGTCTCAGGTTGCAGTGGAAATTTCGTTGCGAAGCTTTGCCGAGATCGGAGCGAAAGAAAGTAAGGTGGATAAATATCGTACGAATTGCAGCGTTTCATCCTACCTGACTGCCTTGTCCACCTTGGGGTTAATGGAACACACGGTGAACTATCAGCTACTTCAGTTCATTGAAACGGATACACAAAAATAACACTCCCAGCGGCATGGTAAGGTGCAGCTGGTTCTCAATCTGTCCTAACCAAACCGAATGCGTAAGTCCATTTACTATTTAAACACCAACAGCTAACCAGAACGAAGAACCGTGCTCGTGTCACACGAGTGCATTGCCGTGGAGCTTCTCGGAACATTCGGCAGCATTTAAACGGCAAACAAATCTTAATGAATGCCGCAAAGCACCGTTTCGAGTAAACCACCGACGGATGGCTGTTGATTTTGGTCGGTTTTGATTTTGAAACCTGAGCAGTAAGCTGCTAGCAATGAGCTTAAAGCAGCAACAAGCATAATTATTTCGTCAATGTCTATCCTAATTATCGTCTGGGCAACGACCCATGCAACCAAGGAACGTGCTGCAAGCGTAAATCATACATCTTTTGTAGCATAATTTATAAAAACTAATGCCATCGCAATCCGCAACACAGAACGCCCACGTGTATGTCGCGTGGCAAATTGAGCAGCACAATGAAGATTCGTTTCGCACACCTTGCCCCAGCGAACCAGCCTGGTTCGCGGTGAACCTTTCTTCCCAAACCAAAAACTTCTTCTACCCTGCTGCGAGCTCGAGCGTCGCTTGATAGCATGCATTTATAATAACTTTTCTCATTTGGAATGCAAACAATAAATATTTTTACGAGTAAATTATCACTTTTTCCTTCCGTTTGCTAACCCCCCCCCCTCTCCCCTGTTCCCTGTTTCCACTCCCTAACCCCACACTGTCACCCGGCTGTGTTCGAATAGACGCACCAGTAGTGCAAGGTGGCAAGATGTGTGCATATGTGGGCAGAAAGTTTCCCATCGATGAAACACCGCTGCTGAAACACTGGCTGGCAGCAAGAACTGCTGACGAAAATCATAAAACTACCTTCACGAGCGTTGCGTCGCCTTCAGCACTAGGGGGAGGGGGGAGGACCCGCATTCGAATGCACTCCACCACGATTCAATACCATTTGGGCCGTGAAAAATCGTTTAAAGTAAGTGCATTCGCTCCGCAAGCTGGTGAAGATACTAGCGATGACACCCGAAAACTTTTAGTCAATTGCCACACGCAACCTGAATGTGTGGTTCTCCCTTTCTGTGTGAGTGTTTGACTGTGGCGCAATTTCCCATCGAGCCTTTCCACTCCGTCGATCGTGCGCGAAAATGGCGAATGGCAATAAAACAAACCCTTGGCAGGCTTGCTGCTGACTGCTTACCGAGCGACAGAGCGAGGAGAACCATCTCAACCCCAAACATAAACGGACGAAATTGTAGAGGACGGTTCTCCCAGCGGGAATGTTAAAGGTTGGTTCCGGTGCACGAGTGGAAAAACTTAATGCCATGGCACGCCGCGCTCGGGATGGAATGGAGTGGCGCAATTTAAAGTTGCAACTATTTCACCAAACTCTACCACCGACACCTATCCTAGCCCGCCCGAGCGCTTTCTTCTTAGCGTTTTGCCTTCCGTGTGGTGAGGATCGCTGGCCCTATCCAGCGCTGGCTCGCTATAGACCAAGATCTTCCGCTAGCTAGCGAAGGTTGCCGCACGAAAGAACGGAACGGCTCCCCACTCGAGATTCTCAAGATAATCAACAAAACTTACAACAACGACGTCCTTACAAAGCGAGCGAACGAATTCAAGTGCACTGGAAAAAGATGAAATTTAGATCTAGCAGCACGGAGCACGACGATCCCCATGGGAAAGTGGGCCACGGGGAAAGTGGTTTGCACTGCTGCTGGCTGTCTTCACCAGTAGCTCACCGACGCGAAGAGTTTGATAACTACTCCCGCAAAAACAGCCAATGTGCCCTGGTGGGAGGAGGGGAGGAGAAGGAGGAGGAGGGGAGGAGAGGGAGGAAGGGAGGAAGGGAAGAAGGGAATGAGGGAAGGATCTATTGGACAACCGGTCTTGGCTTGGTGGGTGAATTTTCGGTCCGTCCTGCACAACCGACCAATCAGAAGAACATGCAAACGAAATAAAAAAACAACAGAAATCTCTCTCTCTCTCTCTCTCTCTCTCTGCACACCTAAAAAACCGGCCATCGGGTGGTTTGTTTTACCGTGGTCGACTTTCTTTCTTTACTGTTTGTTTGCTGCAGCCGTGCCGTCCGCATTCGGCATTCCCAAGCGACTGTTTTTCTTTCGCAGGTTAAAACCACCTCCATCGTACCACCGACCATTGGTGGAAAATTGCAAAAAACCGGAATTAATTGCCGCCTACTCGCAGGAGATTACAACAAGGAGCATAAATAAAAGTTATTACTCACTCGACCAAGCGCCCAGTAAGCACGGGCCACTGTCCATACACCAGACCGGTAACTGCCAACAACTGCCTGCACATACAACAACAAAAACCACACACATACACACATACATGGTAAACGGTAAATGGCAAAGAAAGCTGCTACTATGATGTGCCGCTGTATTCCCTTGTAGAAGATTACATCCACCAACACCATTGCCATGGTTGCCGTCCCATGTGAACCGTTTTTCGCTCATTTTGACCTCAATTTTCCACTGATTTTTGATGGACCATGAATTGTTCATGGAAGGGCGAATAAGGAGGTGTTTGGGAGTGTAAGTGGGTAAAGGCAATACGTTTTATGCTGGTGTGGACGCTGCCCACCAGCTGATGATGCAGTACTTATCAAACAAAGAGGCAACATAAAGCATTAAACCGCTGATAGGCATTCAATACCATGCCTTCCAGGAATGTTACGGAGCGCGCTTCTTGTACAGGCCAACAATATGCTAGTGATCCCAGGAAAAGAAAGATTAATTTAATACCACCTTCACCGTCCATTTTGGAAGCGATAAATCCTAGTGATGATGGTCCGTTAACCTGTGAACACTAATCTGGTCTCACCAACTTCGTTAAAGCTGTTCACGCTGAGCAGCATAATTTGTTTATTGCACTTCGCAGAAAACAAGGCATTCTTGCCACATCAGAACAATGTTTCGAATCGTTCAAAGCCACGAAACAACACACACTATTCCGAATTGATAATTCTTTCGCTGAAAAAGTTCGTATTGAAGCAATNCTTCCTCCACGTTCTTCTCCCGGTTGCACTCGGTGAACTCCGTTTCACCTCTTCAACGCGGTTCGTGTTCGCAACGGTTGATCTTCAGCAACGCGGTCAACGCTTGGCTAGTAGATGATGGCACTGATGAGTGCTGCATAAAATTGCATCCTATCATAGCTGCTCTGTGCGATGTAAGCCACCACAACCCATGAGCGCAAACTTCTTTTGTTTTGTGCAAAAATAATGACAAAAAAAAGCCCGCTCCTGATAGCACAAAGTGCTTCTCCTGCCCTTGGTGGTGGCACAAAACCCGTGGATCATGGGGGGGGGAGCGCTTAGAGGGTAATATAATTTGCTCTGGCGCTTCCGCTGGCACCCGGGGCACATTTTATTCTTCTTTTCGACCGGATCACAATGCAGTGAATTCGGTGGTCAAATACCACGCGAAAGCTTCGGCACGAAGTTCGTAATGCAAAGATGCAAAATAGAATTTCCCGCTCGTCGATCCTTCACCAGTTAGTCTCAGGTTGCAGTGGAAATTTCGTTGCGAAGCTTTGCCGAGATCGGAGTGAAGGAAAGCAAGGTGGTTAAATATCGTACGAATTGCAACGTTTCATCCTACCTGACTGCCTTGTCCACCTTGGGGTTAATGGAACACACGGTAAACTATCAGCTACTTCAGTTCATTGAAACGGATACACAAAAATAACACTCCCAGCGGCATGGTAAGGTGCAGCTGCTTCTCAATCTGTCCTAACCAAACCGAATGCGTAAGTCCATTTACTATTTAAACACCATCAGCTAACCAGAACGAAGAACCGTGCTCGTGCCACACGAGTGCATTGCCGTGGAGCTTCTCGGAACATTCGGCAGCATTTAAACGGCAAACAAATCTTAATGAATGCCGCAAAGCACCGTTTCGAGTAAACCACCGACGGATGGCTGTTGATTTTGGTCGGTTTTGATTTTGAAACCTGAGCAGTAAGCTGCTAGCAATAAGCTTAAAGCAGCAACAAGCATAATTATTTCGTCAATGTCTATCCTAATTATCGTCTGGGCAACGAGAAAAGAAAACCCATGCAACCAAGGAACGTGCTGCAAGCGTAAATCATACATCTTTTGTAGCATAATTCATAAAAACTAAAGCCATCGCAATCCGCAACACAGAACGCCCACGTGTATGTCGCGTGGCAAATTGAGCAGCACAATGAAGATTCGTTTCGCACACCTTGCCCCAGCGAACCAGCCTGGTTCGCGGTGAACCTTTCTTCCCAAACCAAAAACTTCTTCTACCCTGCTGCGAGCTCGAGCGTCGCTTGATAGCATGCATTTATAATAACTTTTCTCATTTGGAATGCAAACAATAAATATTTTTACGAGTAAATTATCACTTTTTCCTTCCGTTTGCTAACCCCTCCCCCCTGTTTCCACTCTCTGTTCCTCACACTGTCACCCGGCTGTGTTCGAATAGACGCACCAGTAGCGCAAGGTGGCAAGATGTGTGCATATGTGGGCAGAAAGTTTCCCATCGATGAAACACCGCTGCTGAAACACTGGCTGGCAGCAAGAACTGCTGACGAAAATCATAAAACTACCTTCACGAGCGTTGCGTCGCCTTCAGCACTAGGGGTGGGAGGACCCGCATTCGAATGCACTCCACCACGATTCAATACCATTTGGGCCGTGAAAAATCGTTTAAAGTAAGTGCATTCGCTCCGCAAGCCGGTGAAGATACTAGCGATGACACCCGAAAACTTTTAGTCAATTGCCACACGCAACCTGAATGTGTGGTTCTCCCTTTCTGTGTGAGTGTTTGACTGTGGCGCAATTTCCCATCGAGGCTTTCCACTCCGTCGATCGTGCGCGAAAATGGCGAATGGCAATAAAACAAACCCTTGGCAGGCTTGCTGCTGACTGCTTACCGAGCGACAGAGCGAGGAGAACCATCTCAACCCCAAACATAAACGGACGAAATTGTAGAGGACGGTTCTCCCAGCGGGAATGTTAAAGGTTGGTTCCGGTGCACGAGTGGAAAAACTTAATGCCATGGCACGCCGCGCTCGGGATGGAATGGAGTGGCGCAATTTAAAGTTGCAACTATTTCACCAAACTCTACCACCGACACCTATCCTAGCCCGCCCGAGTGCTTTCTTCTTAGCGTTTTGCCTTCCGTGTGGTGAGGATCGCTGGCCCTATCCAGTGCTGGCTCGCTATAGCCCAAGATCTTCCGCTAGCTAGCGAAGGTTGCCGCACGAAGGAACGGAACGGCTCCCCACTCGAGATTCTCAAGATAATCAACAAAACTTACAACAACGACGTCCTTACAAAGCGAGCGAACGAATTCAAGTGCACTGGAAAAAGATGAAACTTAGATCTAGCAGCACGGAGCACGACGATCCCCATGGGAAGTGGGCCACGGGGAAAGTGGTTTGCACTGCTGCTGGCTGTCTTCACCAGTAGCTCACCGACGCGAAGAGTTTGATAACTACTCCCGCAAAAACAGCCAATGTGCCCTGGTGGGAGGAGGGGAGGAGGAGGAGGAGGGGAGGAGAGGGAAGAAGGGAGGAGAGGGAGGAAGGGAATGAGGGAAGGATCTATTGGTCAACCGGTCTTGGCTTGGTGAGTGAATTTTCGGTCCGTCCTGCACAACCGACCAATCAGAAGAACATGCAAACGAAATAAAAAAACAACAGAAATCTCTCTCTCTCTCTCTCTCTCTCTCTCTCTCTCTCTCTCTCTCTCTCTCTCTCTCTCTCTCTCTCTCTCTCTGCCAGCACCTCACAAACCGGCCATCGGGTGGTTTGTTTTACCATGGTCGACTTTCTTTCTTTACTGTTTGTTTGCTGCAGCCGTGCCGTCCGCATTCAGCATTCCCAAGCGACTGTTTTTCTTTCGCAGGTTAAAACCACCTCCATCGTACCACCGACCAGTGGTGGAAAATTGCAAAAAACCGGAATTAATTGCCGCCTACTCGCAGGAGATTACAGCAAGGAGCATAAATAAAAGTTATTACTCACTCGACCAAGCGCCCAGTAAGCACGGGCCACTGTCTATACACCGGACCGGTAACTGCCAACAACTGCCTGCACATACAACAACAAAAATCACACACAGACACACACACATACATGGTAAACGGTAAATGGCAAAGAAAGCTGCTACTATGATGTGCCGCTGTATTCCCTTGTAGTAGATTACATCCACCAACACCATTGCCATGGTTACCGTCCCATGTGAACCGTTTTTCGCTCATTTTGACCTCAATTTTCCACTGATTTTTGATGGACCATGAATTGTTCATGGAAGGGCGAATAAGGGGGAGGTTAAGGAAGCGAGAGGGGAGGGGGTAGGTGGGTAAAGGCAATACGTTTTGTGCTGGTGTGGACGCTGCCCACCAGCTGATGATGCAGTACTTATCAAACAAAGAGGCAACATAAAGCATTAAACCGCTGATAGGCATTCAATACCATGCCTTCCAGGAATGTTGCGGAGCGCGCTTCTTGTACAGGCCAACAATATGCTAGTGATCCCAGGAAAAGAAAGATTAATTTAATACCACCTTCACCGTCCATTTTGGAAGCGATAAATCCTAGTGATGATGGTCCGTTAACCTGTGAACACTAATCTGGTCTCACCAACTTCGTTAAAGCTGTTCACGCTGAGCAGCATAATTTGTTTATTGCACTTCGCAGAAAACAAGGCATTCTTGCCACATCAGAACAATGTTTCGAATCGTTCAAAGCCACGAAACAACACACACTATTCCGAATTGATAATTCTTTCGCTGAAAAAGTTCGTATTGAAGCAATTCTAACATGAGGTGAGACGAGATTCGCTACTCAAAATTTTTGGAGCTAAACTGAGGCCCTTTATCCTCTTGTTCTCCTCCGGCCAGCCATGGAGACTCATAAACTGAACAGCTGCTAGGGAAAATATGGCTCTAAAATATGGACGTACCCGAAAAGCGACCGCACACGGACACGGACTGGGACTGTGTTTATGGAATGGAAAGCAAAATAAAACTGCGTGAAGGTACTTCGACGACACCACTCTTTCGCTATTTAAGACCACAGAACGCAAGATGTTCCTTCTCCTACTGCTGCTACCGTCCCAGCTCGCCCCAGTGGCTGCATGTAATTTTATTACCGTTTTTTATCGTGTGACTCATAAACAACGCCGTCTTTGCGAATGGCACCAGAGGGCATCGTTAGCGTACGAAGTGTTGGCAAGTGCGCATGAAGGTGTGTGCCTTGCGGGCAGTGCTCTCTGCCTGAGCAGCCAGAGTTTTGGAGAGCTTTTCAGCGCTCCAAACACCTCACTCACTGTTCGTGCAATTCAGACGGATCCACCACGGCACAGGAAAGCACGAAGAAGCATGCAGAACTAGGACAATATTTTGAGATCATCGAACGCGTGTTTTGGAATAAAGGAAGCTTCACGACTCAAGGCTGGCATCCGTCGAGCCGGCATTGGGAAAATATTGTCGCCTTTCTCGCTCGTTCCTCGTTCATCGCGTTCCGCGTTGTGATTGGGACTCGTGCTCGCATCATGTAAGGTGATTGAATTTCCTAACGACGATAGCCCATCCCCATCCCAGGCGGTCCCAGCAACAGCACCAGCCGTGGCTGATCATCATCTGGGAAAGGCGCTTTCACGAGCGCCACCTCGTGTCGGGGGCACCTCGGTCGAATGAGGGAAAATAAGCGAAAAATGGTTGGACGAATGGACCTAATGTCGCTGTTTGCTTGCCGTCCTCGTCAGCCACATCCACCGACAAAGTGTCGATGATAATCTGTCAAATTACAGACAAGCGTAACGGGTAACATGTGGCGCACTGTGGCTGCTGCTGCTGCTAGCTGCCAATCCATTCTTCATCGCTTATGCAAACGCGATGGCGTACATGGTGAAACGGTGACACACCGGTCAGACGCGTGGAACCGAGTGGAAGTCACATTTTAAGGGAGAGGCCAAATTTATCCTCGCATGGCACGACGAGTACACTTGCTTAGGCGCAGGACCCGGTTGCCATTTATCAAATTTGCCCTTCATCTTTTTCCGGCACCCATTTCCGTGGAAAACATTGTTTTGAATTATACTTCCACGGATCGTGCAAAAAACGGGCATTTTTCAGCGAAATCATCCCCCCTGACCGTTCGTAGTACTCGTTTAAATATTTTAATCAGCGTTTTCCACTTAACAACAGGCGCTCTCGTTTGTGGTACCAAAAAGTGTAAAAATAACTTGGAGCTGCCTTTTTTTTTTTTGTTTAAAGCTAATATAAATCTGCACATTTTACAACTCCATTGGAGTGATTTGCCATGTTGACTTGTTTGCTTTTTCTTCTATTGAATGTAAACACATTTTCGATTCAACCAGCATCGTACGTGCCCCGGTGTGATAATGCTACAAACTACAGTAAAATCCACAGCTTTACATGCTCTCCCCAGCACCGATAGTGAGATGGCATCTAACGACGGAGGAAACGACGGCAAATGCTGCCACAAGACAAGACAATGGAACGCGCCACAGTGACGGTTGGAAAGTAAACAGACAAAAAATCTAAACAAGACTCTGCGCGTTCGACGCACCATAAAATGTATCTTAATATCACCCAGCACGCAAGCTAGATGTTGAATTTTATTAGCACAACCATACGAACATGAAACGAACCACACACACACACACAAACAGCAGAAGAAACCTGATCCAATTTTAATCAACGAATCTGTAAGAAAATCAGTGAGCGAAAGCTTTTTTTCTTTGCTCTTTCCTCAAAAATAAGATTCATGATTTTGTTATGATCTTAAACTAAGCTACATATAGCAACAACACTTTAAATACGGCGTGTAAACAACTATTCAAAACAAATATCACTTGCATTTTCGGCAATCAGGGAAAATGTTACCAAGCCAGCTATACTAATGCGTTGATTTACAAATTGCATACCTTCAGGGGTTAATGAGGTTTTTAACTAAAACTGCCATGCTGTCAGTGCTGTCGCTTTCAAAGCATGATACACTGACGCATTTCAGCTTCACTGTTTTCTTCATAATTCTTCGCGAACCTTCCCACTATGTTTACGCATTTCTCATACCATAAAACTCACTGCAATCTTTTAAGCGAGTGTTATCTCATCCCATCAATATTTAATTACACGAAATGCAATTCATTTTACCGAACTGCATCGACAAATTAATGATCAGAAACCACTTCCAAGGGGGCATGTGTCCAATAAGGGCCCTGATCATCTTCACCACCAACCGTCACCGGTCAACACCATCTCCATTAAAACCGATAATGAGATACTCTCGTGCTGGGAGTGAGATCTCTACCGAAGCCACATACATTAAATGGATTGCATTGGCACGGCAAAAAAGGACACTCAGAATCGGTTAAATTCACTGGTAATGAACTGTATGCCGTAAACAGAAAAAATAAATTTGATCGGGGAAAAAACACACATACCGGAAAGAGAAGAAACCCGAAAGAGATCAAACAAACAGTGATATTTGTTTTAAACAGTACCATGAAAAATAAAAAAACGCCCGTAATCAAGTGCATCGGTCAATTGGAGTTTTCCGGAAAGTCACCCTGAAAGGATTCAATCGTGCTCGTACATCGAATGCGGTGCTGCTTTACCGCGCGTAGGTTATTTAAGTGCAATGAAAAACCCATAACACACCGAACACTGTGCGGCACACGAGCTATGCGGCTAATGAGCGAATCAAGGGTAATTATGAATAATTCCCATAACAATTAAATAAACATGATTAAATCTCGGTTTAATGATGATAAACCGTCGCATAAACAGTACGCCCAAAAAGCCAAAACTCGTGTACAACTTTCGATCGCGTGCGAGTCCCATAAACCCAACGGAAGCGACACTTATATGCTAATGCAGCAAGTGGCCGTACATTATCGTAAGCACCAAATCTGCATTACAATAATAAACCATCGGCGGTACTGCACCTGCATGCAAAAGGAGTGTGAGTGCGAGCGTTTGGATTTCGATACACCTAAACATATCTTATCTTGCCGGCATTGAATGGATGCCACTTACCACTGCAATGGCTTCTTAATCATCATTGCCATCAACATCATTATGCTGGTTGCCGAATTCCTCCACCTGGTCACTTCCCACCCGTCTCGTAACTGAGCACTGATTGCATTTTCTCCAGCGCACAAAACGAACCACTGTGCCCAGCAGCAAATGAAGAGAAAAGAGCAAAATTAACTGTTGATAAATTGTTCTCGAGGAATAGTTTTCTGGACCCTTCGCCTGTGACCAAGTTCCCATCTCGGATTGCCGCTTCCTTTGCTCCACTTAAGGGTGAAATACTGTTTCCTGCTCTCTGTGTGTATGTGTCATCGCAAGAAGCAAACAGCAAGTAGTGAGTGAAGTTGTGTTTTCTCTGTTTAAAATCGTTCCGTTAACAAGCAGAAACTTGCACTGTGGCGTGCTCCATCTTGTGGTTTCCCACAGTTGGCTAAGGACAGTTGACCATACTTTCGTTCGCTTGATTGTGAGTGATCATTTGTTTCATTTGGAAATTTCAACAATTCCGACAATCCAACACCATCCCACACTGCCACGATCATCCCCAGTTGCCCATTAGCCAGCTGATGAACCACACCCTCCGGCACTGTTTGGCTCACCAACGGTCAAAAGAAAAAAGCTCTCCATTTGAACAACCTTAACAAATCAACAAACACCACTGGACGCTTCGAACCCGTCTCGCTCGATCACGCTCTACGAACAGGAAACTTTGACTTTTCGGCTCGCTTTCTACGCTCGGACCGATGCCTTGTAGCAAAATTCCTCACAGCCTTGTCCTATTTTGTAGCTATTCTTTTGCATTGACCTCGAAAACGAGCCGTTTGACCGTCTTTTACAAAACTTTACACCTACGACCCTCCTCCACATCGCTCCGGAATTCTGCGCTCGAGCAGCTCTCATCGCGAAGTGAAAAGCGAAGTGAAGTTTTTCCAAGAAAAAACTTTTCCATTCAACGCTCCCTTCAGGTGAGGATGAGATTGTGTATATTTGTGTGTGTCTGTATAGAATCATTGTCCAAACGAGCCCCCGGGCTCCAAAGTGTGTTTGCTGACTTTATTCTCTCCGAAACACTATAGCAACAGCGCACGCAACGCAAGCAAACAGGCTTCGCCTTTTATCCGACCCATAGTCGTTAATTTCAATTTGACGTCTATGAATATTTAACGCAAAACTAAATTGATTTCATTATCTACCACCGACACTGCCGCCACCGGGGGCGCAACGTACGCACGAACAAATCAATAATAAATGCAAAGCTCAACAACAAATTGACAGTAACGTGTACGACGCTCCTTCCCACGCTTATCGGCACGGACGCTCCCTGGCAAACTTCAGCCTGCACCAGGTGAAGGGTTTATTGGTTCTTCATTATTCATATGTTTGTACAATGGCACCACTATCGAGACCGTTCCAAATGCCTATTCGGTGTGTGGCCCATTGGTGGTGGCAAATCACGCATACCGTACCGTCCCCACTATCTACCCCCAATGTAATCGCATCCAACAGTGGCTAACTTATCTGGCGTGTGGTGAGAAAATGGAACAAGATTTACACCCTGAGATAATACGCACTCATCCCGCCGTCGAGCGCATCCCTCATCCTCTTTACGAAACACCAGGCGTCTCCATTAAATTCACAAACACCAGGCGTCTCCATCAAGCTGAACGTCCTTGCGAAAGCACATTGGCTTCATTCCTTTTTCCGAGACGCCCGGTACCGGTAGCGCTCCGCACAGGCATGAAATGAAAGAATCCTACATTCAATTTATTGCAATATTTTGCATATCATTATGGCGGCGCAATGGTCCACTTCGGGGGCTGGTTTTTCCCACACCATACCATCCATACCGGTTTGTTTTTGTTTTCGCTCTCCCGCTGCCCAATTTACGTCACGGATGATGGAGCAGTTTCTCATGCTTCGTGCTTATGTTTCGCACACTTACATTCCATCTCCGTCGCACGGCTGTCGCTGTTGATGAGAAATGGACGAACAACAAACAAAAAATGGCAGATATTGTCCCCCGGACTCGCATCGCATCATTAAAGTAGTAGACAGCAGCAGAAGCAGGAATGTGATACTCATTCTCCTTTCAGCTGGCCACCGGTGAGGGGCCACGCTGAAACTCCCCCAAAATGGAAATGAACCGGAGACGTGCGGCACAAGCGGCATCAAAGGCACAACTGGCACTACTGGCGTCGTAAGCGTAAGCCGTGAGATGGGATGAACACAAGAAATGGAGAATGTTCGTCTCAACTTTCACGCCCATTTGGTGGCTTCAAATGTCAAGGACGTTGGGTATCATCGCCACGGTGTCTCCCGGCGCGACACGGAAGGATGCCCGATACTTATCTTCATTCAGTGCTTTATTATTTCACTCATCTCTCACTTCCTGCTCCGTCCATCTGCTCGGTGGTGTGTACTTGAACATTCTCGTTTTTCTTTTATTTTCCTTATGGTCACTTATCTAATCACAATCTGCAGCGCGGGAAAGCAAACGTTCCGTTTTTGTGTTTATTGTACGGTTTGCTCGGAGCGACTCGGTAGCTGGTGGCAGCAGTACATACAGATTGGTAGCTCGCTCCCTGCTCAATGTTTTGGCGTTTGATCCCGTCAATCACTCTATTAATCTCACCATCAGCCGTAGCAGGTAGGCCCTTTAGATCGCCTATCGTCAGACCCGCCTAACGTCCTTATGTCTAATGTACGGTGAAATGGATGAGTGAATGGATTCATCTTTCGCCAGTTATTCTAGCTTCTACACTTCCGGCCTGGCCTGGCGAGCGGATCCAGCGACAAAACCTCCAGCCTGCCGGCCACGTTCGCACCCCGCCGCAGGAAGTCAATTTTAAGCTTGATGGCGTTGCGGATGGCCACGTTGACGGTCTCGGTGCTGCAATATGGTGCCCGGTTTCGGTGCCGTGCTCGGTCTCACGCTCACCAACGGGGCCGGTTTTCGTTCGGCTGCGTTTCGGTAGAAGCGGTGCTTATCGTTCAACTGACTGTAATAGTCCTCGAAACTGCCAAGCGGTTGCTACGGAAACGGACGTTGACAGGATAATTGAATGATACGATTCGTGAGTACTTCGCGAAACCGATTAGGCGCAAAACGAAGCGGCACTGATTTTGTCGAGCGCTTTCAAACACAACGGACAACTTACCGTGGCAAACGACTCGCCAGATGCACCGCCCGTCGACGGTATCCAGCCACTGTTCCAGCTGCTTCCGGGTCTCGCGCTGCCGACAATCTCACCCACACCGTACGACACCGGTGCGGAATGGGCTGACGGATAATTGTGCCCATTACCGACAGCTGCAACGAATCGTATCAAATTAGCCTCCGTGAAACGCCTAAAGGTATGCAAAGCGCCTGAGTTACAAGCGACCGCCTGCCCCAACTTACCTGCATGGTAGCTCACAAAATCTTGAGCTAATCGCTGCGGCCATCCACCGTCCACCTGCGTCAGTGGATGATAGTGTTTGAGTGTCGCCGTGCTCGCTACCGTCCCAACGTGCGCTTTCTTCTTTTTGTAGTCAAAGTTAAACAACGCGTAGTTGGGCAACCGGAACTCCTTGAGGATCGGTGCCTTCGGCACGGCGTAGTGCGGCTGGCGATGATGGGGATGATCATGCAGCAGCAATTTGTCACCGGCGTGCGGAATCAAATACGTCGTATCGACCGTCGCTAGCGCGTTGTGGCTGTACTCACCCTCCGGTGAGACGTACCGATTGTCCGGCGTTTGGACGACACGGAACGTTGGCCGGACCGTGCGATGCTGATGCGGGTACACCTGGTACTGGCGCTGCTCGAGCAGTACACCGTCCGGCACGGCAATGCCATCCTTCTGCAGCCGATTCAGTGCCAAACGATCGGTTAAAAATGCCGAGTCCGGTATTTTGCCTCCAGCGTGCGGCAGCACTTGCTCGCGAAAGAGCTGCCGTTTCTACGAAAGAGATGATCCCCAGATTAGTCAGCGTGTGCACACTGGCCATGCACTGCACAAACTCACCCTGATTATGTGCGATAGCGCGTAGTGCTTGCTGAGCAAGATCGAGATTAATATTATGTACAGTGAAACCTTCATCTTGTCGTGCGTAGAAGATCCCCTATCGGTGGTCTGTAAATTCGAAATGAAACACTAACAGATTACTAACATCGGACACCGTACGCTACGGAAAGAATTCCCCGTACGATGCTGTCGAGATACAGAAATTACATTTGCATGAGTCCGGCTCTCGGCGCTCGATTGTAAAATACCGAAACCAACCAACCCAAAACGCATTCACCAATCCCAAGAATCAAAACAATAGCTGCCCCATGGTTTGGTATCGACTGGCCACGGTGACTTTTCATACACTCGAAATCTCGGTATCTGTGGCCCAGTGAATCCATTGCCACCAAACAATCCGTACGCCCGTACCCCACGGCCACGGGTCCGGCTGGTACGTAATTAAACCGAATGAAAATCAGGATTTCGGTCATTCACTTCTTTAGTTTCACTGCACATTCTCACACCCTGGATGGCATCCGTTGCGCTACCCGCAAATGATCTTCCCTTAGCTCATTCGTCTACCGAAACCGTCCAACTATCCCTACCCTTCCCGATTGTGGTCTCACACCCTCAACCTCGGCAACGTGAGAACCAAGTAAGGATATTATTTATCCACCCATTTTCGTGCAACTGCGCTGGTGTTTGCCAGTGCAACACAACACCGACACCCGGAGCCCGGCGGATGTTGTGCCCGCTTTCGGTTTGGTTTGGAAAATTGAAATTCAATGCATAACGCACGTGTTCGGTGTGAGCAAAAGTTTTGTTTCGTATGAAACTTGCCACGACCAGTGCTGTGTGTTTCGATGCCGTACCACTTCCCTTTTCGAGCGGTGGCAGCTGTTGTCGTTGTCGGTCGACATTTGTTATAATGAGGCCGAAACTTATTCATGGTCCAGCCAGCCAGTCAGCTAGTCACCGTAGTGGCTAGAATCTTCGTACCAACTCCAAAGCACTCCCTGGAGCATCGGCACCTCCGGTACACTACTGGCAAAATATCATCCACATTGATTTATTATTCTCACTTTATCATATGTTTATCCGATTATAGATACCACACTCGCCTTGGACAATCCACATTTGTCCACACACACACCCACATCCACATAAACACACGTACACCAGTGTGACCACCTTTCACCAGTTTCGGGACGAAACCGGACCGAACAATCAGATCGATGCCCGGCATTTGTGATGAAATTTCTGCAACGTTCGGCAGTGTTTCGATACTCTTAGGCAAAACCCCTGGAGGAGCTCATCATCGCTTGCGCCGGTGCTTGGAGAATGACCGGAATCGAAGCAACATCGTGTTCATGTGGCTACGCATAAACAATAATCCCGTGCAAGTGTGTGTGTGTGTGTGTGTGTGTGTGTGTGTGTGTGTGTGTATCGATTGCAATCTAGCCAGGTACACCAAGAAAAGTATCATGGAAAACCTCCAAAGAGTTCCTTGCATGGGAAATGCAATTGATATCTCGAACGAACGCTTCGCATAGCCTACCTGCAAAGGATGGTCTTGTGGTCCCTGTACCTATTGCTCGACTTGGGTATGGTATGGCAGACGAACCATCCATACTGAATCTCTGATGCAATGTAGTTCATGAAATTAAGCATTGCAATGAAACTAACAATAATGCCGTGCCTTTGGCATGATGGAAACATTTAGCGAAATGCACCAATTACACTCCGACCTAATCAAACCGGTATGCGCCGTAACGAAGTGCATTCACTCAAACTAATGCCCGTTCGTGCAATTGCATCTTTCGCATCCCACAGCCCCTAACAAGCTAATTTCAGGCTCATGAATTAATTTATCATAAATGATTATGCTCATCGAAAAGCGAATGTTTGTACCATTTCGTGCACGTCAACACTCACTAGAACACAAACCATCCAGCCTTCGGTTTTGTTATTTACACACATCCACACACGCACACAAACGCTGTATTTCATTACGATGCAGAATGGTGGTTAGAAATGCAAAGCATTTCTGCTCAACCGGATCAATCCCTCGTCGACTATCTGGCTATTGAACAAATACCTCGAAACGATGAACCGACGCTGCATGCTACATTAAACTTCCACCGCGTACCAGAAGACTCTCGACGTTCATAATGGTACGGTCAATTAAAGGTAACTCAATCTTCACTGAGCAATGCCCGAACACAGCTGGACATGATGTCTTTGTGCATGAGTTTTTTTTCCAATTTCCTCTTGGAGAAATTTTAATTCAAACAAAGCACACAACCGACAAAGCACGCTGACAAATGTAAATCTAACGTCCTGTGCTGCGTCGTCCATTCACCGTCCCTGTTTGCGACGGTTCCTCAACGCACAGGATTGTTTCTACAAGCCCTTAAATGATGCCTTCAGCTTATCGGCGTGTGAAAAGAATCCTTTCTGTGCGGCCAAGAAAGGCTTCCCGTTCGGTGGAAGAGCTTTCGTCCAGCTCGCATTTGCCCGCTGGACATGGTCAGAGAGACCCAAGGTGCACAAGTCTGTCCCCCGAAGGAAGTCGAATAAATAAAGATGTCTTTGTTTTCGTTTCACTCTCCGCACATTTACCGAACTCTGCCCGAACTCAACGCGGTGGGTTACTTTTGTTGTCTTTTGTTATTGTTACGCTGTTGTTGATGATTCTTCACAACCAAACGCCACACTTCCGTTTCCGCTCGGTCACCTCGGTAGCAACCCGGGCCTGGGATAGGGATCGGAACGGTGGCGAGCGTAAGCAGAAGAGCTTTGTTTTCCCCGTGTACGCAAGGACAAAACAAACCGCCCACATAAACATCCTCGACTGTTCCAGCTGCCCACCCCGGGAACTGTATGGAACTTGATGGGGTTGGACGGCACAGTGAAAGAACACCCGTTCTCAAGGAACCGAATCCGACGCTAACACACCACTCGGACGAAGGGAAAGCTAGTGAAAAGTGGCAACAAAAACCTTTTCCTAGCGCTAGCAGATTGTTGACTGAATGGCTGAATGGTACTTGCCCAAGGCGATATGGAAGTGTATGTGTGTGGGTGTGTGTGTGTGAGAAAGAGAGAGAGACAGAGAGAGAGTGGGACAGGGTGGATCGCAAAGCAGCAGTGAGCAGTGAGAAGCACCATGAAAGCTAAATAATAATGAAACAACAACATGGAAGAAAATTAAAGGGATAAAAAGGAAACCCAAGTGCCATTGTGTTACGGCGTCGTGTCACCCGAAGCAGGTATCTTTTTTCAAAGGTAACCGAGTCCCATCCTGACCTGCTCCGGTTGGGCTCTTCGTTCCAGCTCCAGCAGCACTGAATGGATGAGTTACATTGACCGCATCCCATCCTTGCACAATCCTAAGCCAGTGAGCCAATCTTAATACCAAAACAGAAGGGCGACAAAGGGAGAAAGAGAGAAGGAGAGAGAGGAAAAGAGAGAAAAAGGATTGCAAAAACTAACACCAAAGAAACCGGTGTTAAATCTACGGCGGTAAATAGTGGTAACCAGGGTGAATAAAGCATCCCGGGAACCAAACAAACAAACGAACACTCGGACGAAAGAAGCCAAGGAACCAACGGCGACGGTGACGGTCAACCTACCGAGCAGGATGAAAAATGACAAAGGAATAGAAAGTAATAATTGAAGTCATACAAAATAGAAACAAATGCCGTGCCGTATGAATACGTCCAAAGACACGCTGAGGAAACCCTTTTGCGATTTCATTGCACTTCGTTGCACACAGCATCTATCCCATGTCCCAGTCCGCACAATATCCGGATCCGCTCGCTGACGACCGTTTCGGGCGCGCCAGCTCAACAGCTTTCTGCTTTTATATTTCCTCGAAAGCTTCCTCGCCCTGCACTGCCAGGCGCCCTGGCAGGACTGGACGCAAAGGTGATTCTGTATTCCGATGGTATTTCACGACAGACCATGGATCTTGCTCGCCTTTGCCGGATGAAACACCTGTAAGATCTCACGGCTTCATTCACTCCACTGTCAGCACCACCAAAGCAATGGTGGTCTACCGTGTCTATTCTCCGTGTCTACCCCAAAAAACCGGGTTCGTTATGGTTGTTGGGGTTTGTTTCGATGCTGGACCCTGGAGAAGCTTGGACCCTCATCATTGGCTAGACGCTATTCTCGTCGCTTCAAGAAGTGGTGCGAGGTGCGAAAAATTATTGCACAACCAAATCGCCCAAACACCCAGCCCGATCGTCCGTTTCGTTCACTTGTCCACTGCACTCAGACAGGTCGTGACGAGTGTTTGTCGAGAATTTGAAGGATTGTCCCTGAAAGCCTCCACGTCTTACAATGTTCATGTACGGTAGACGGCAGCTTCTTCCGCACAACTTCCATCGGTTGATAAGCACGTCAGAGTCGACACTCCGTCTCGACCAAGTGTGAGTTCAATGAAAAATTTACACTCCATTTGAGCAAATGACAGCTTCTCCAAAATGCCCGCCAGTGTGCGAGAACCATTAGACGCCCGGTTAATAATAAATACGGGTTTTGGAAACTTTCATGCGAACTTTCCGGTACCATAAATAGCGCACAAAGAGGTATTTTGATTGATTGCTCCGTTCTGGGATCTCTGAGGCGACTGTGATGAGATTCTTATTTTTATTTAAGACCTCAACTACTGGCTACATGTTTTATAACTTATCCGGTGAGAATAGGCCACGCAATGAGAATAAGCCTATTTTGTAATAACAAAAAAGAAAGAGATCTTCTAACCAACGTTCGGACCAATCTTGGGCTTGATGCACTAACAAGTGTCGGCATGTTCGCCGCTACTATCGGACTTTATGTCGATCAATTAGCCAGCACTCAGCAAAAATTGCCGACGATAGTGGTTCCCCCGTAACGGGTGGCTTGGTTTTAGTAACATTCTCAAAAATAGAAACGTCGCAGAATGTTTGCAAAAATACCACAAAACCACAACGTACCCCGAACCGACTCGATGTCCCGATGTCCGACCGTAATCAAGCAAAGATGAAGCAATCCGGCAAAGCGCAGCTGATGCCGAAGCTGTTGCAGGATTTTGATGAACTCGTACGCGGTCGACATTCAACGAAAAGACGACGACAACGGCACATTCCATTCCATTCCATTCCAGTCGCAGTGTCTGTGTCAGCAAACCGTCGCACGTCGAATCTTTTTCGACAACTCCCACAGCACAGCCCGGGTCCGCTCGAGATCGGCAGTGCCGTCGTGTAGAAACCACGGTCAATTATTCATTAGCCACATTGTGTCCACTCGTAGGAGACGATTCCCTGCACACAGCGAAACGCACACTGTTCCGTTTGTCTGACGCTTGCAGCGCTCCCAGCAAAGGCAGAACGCGTCGTCCTGCTGGACTCGACGTGAAACAATTTGCACCGGGACCGGGCCATATGGAATGAAGTGCTCTTAGCAGCGAGGTGAAATACGAAACGTACCCCTACTAAGCTGCAGCACGGCAAAGCGACCCAAGAAGGTGGCCATTCGTGGCGAGTGAACTTTTGGATAGTGCGCTATTGCCACTACTGGTGCTGCTACAAAAATACCGGCCATCATTAGTCTTCATTAGTTCTCACTCGTGAATTCCTTGTGTACGAGGAGTCCCGAGCTGCGCTAAAGAGTCCCGAGCTACTCCACTTTTCGGTTGCATTATGGAGCGCTCGTCCATACGGTACGGAGGCTGGGAATATTCTGTGCACACTGTAAATGCTTGCGCCGTTTGACGATTTTTTTTCTCTGTTGGTGTTTTGTTCCCTTCAAACAGCACTCGTTTCAAATGCGTTTTTAGCACACCGTCAACTCATGGTACCTAATTTTATGACATGCTTTATTCATTATTTTTATCATGCCGGAACACTTTCGCTCACCGAAGCCGGCTTCGGAACCTATTCGCTCATTATTACCACACTCGATAAAATGCTTCAAACGGTTGTGGAAAATGCTCGCTCACATTCTACCGTCCCTGCAATAAACAATTAATTTACACTCCCAAACAGATCCAACGATCTCTGTTTGACTAAATTAATTCCATCCCTTCTGCAGAGGGAACTTCTTCTCTCTGCCACCCTTAGAAAAGCCTACCCCTCTCGATCCCGGGAAAAAGGTTGTGTCCGTTCCGTATAAACGGTACCGGCGCGAAGAAAGTGCCCCAAATTTACGATAATTGATAATTTTAAAACAATAAAAATTAACTTCAGCCTTCACACCGTGCCGACGACAACGGCAGCGGTGTGCGGAAAGCTTCCGTAACAACGTGACCGAACGTTAAGAAAAGAAAAGCTTCAGCGATGGAATCCACTAAAATCGACGCACGCTGGGATGGAACGTCGGCCTGCCGCCGCTGGTGGGTGGCAACAACAATATCGAAATTAATATTCATGAGCAGAACGTTATATTCCAACCGTACTATATATCTTTACAATGTTCTTCCCTCGTCTTGTGATGTGCGGCCAGTCGTTCGCTTCTCGAGAATTCGTCCCGAGAACGACACTACGGGGCGCGCCAGTTTTCTGATGAAATGTACGGATCTGGCACCTACGGGCTAGTGGGAAGAAAAATACGCTCCAAACCGGCAAAGTCAAACCACGATCCCATTTTCCTTACGGTTTGGTTCACTCACGGTAAATAAAAAAAAAAAACAGAGGAATAACTTGGTGCCCTGCGAAGCCAAACTTCCTTTATACATCACTAACGGCCGTGTGCTCTTAGTTTGCTGCTTCTTACAACTATCCAGTTGCCTTCCCTCGCCAACCCAAGCCAAAGCCATTTGTTCACGACCATGTGGCCACATCGGTGTGCCGTGTTCCGGACCCCTCGTCATATGGTTTCCCAGCAAGCACACACTGCCACAAGCCATGCGAGTGCCGTGCACCATATCACTTCGCTACCGGCTGCGGTGTTCACCAGCGCGCTCTGGTTTAGTCGTTAAGTGTTATTGGAGTTTAAAACAGTTTTGCTTTTATTTATTTAAAAAATGCTCCTGCCGCTGCTGGCCATTCTCACCTGCCACCTTTGCTGGAACGGGAGCCATCGAGCAAAACGAATCTGGCTGCATCAGAACACCAGCACAGAAGAAGTGGCAGTACCTGATTTCAGCATGATAGCGCCAATAAATTTCACCGGAACGAGCACTTACAGCAGTAGCCGGCCAGCGCCAGGCACCGGAATGATGCTGCACAAGAAAAACCCGGCGCCCTGTACCGGGGAGCGAAACGGAACCAAAACCCACACCCCACTCCGTCACCTCCCTCTTTAGCCCACGGTAAACCGTTTTAGTACCGCCGATGGGAAAATATTTATAGAGATATAATTTTCCTCCGATGATTATCTCCTCCCGATCCGACGATTCGGCGCCAGATCTTTCGTTAAGTCCATCATGGGTACTATGAATCACTATCACTTTTAGTCGCCTATCGTTTTGCGTGTTCTTTTCGCCCTTGCTGCCACTCTGTGTGCCGGTGTGCCTTTCAGTGAAAGCTAACTTTCCCACTAAACTACGCCACTGACGAACGGTTGTAGTGGGACTCCGGGACGTGACTATATAAATACGCACGGATTAACTTATTAGGATTTGAAGCGATTCGACAAATAAATACTGACGGCCACTTCTTGGCACTTCTGGCCACGACAGAACGATAGGTCAATTCATTAGCCCTCTGTCCAATGGATGGATGTATGTGTTGTTGCTTAGAAATGAAACTGTCCTTTCTTTTCCACTCAGAAGTGACCCACTTCTTTGAGAACCTTTCATGTTACTAGCGCATTAACAAGCCATTTAACTGGCTTGCCATAGAAAGATTGATATGTGTTTCTATTTTCAGTAAATAACCATAAACACAATAAATCTGCCCTGATCTTCTTATCGAAAGGTCAATTTAATTAACATAACCAAACGGTGGAAATGCAGCAGCATCGGATTCGCCAAACCGCGTACCGGGTTCAAAGGTACGCATTAACCTATAATGTGGCCACCGTGTCTGATGCGATCGGGCGCTGAATACCGTAGCGTAATCACGCACGTACACGCACGCCTGCTGATCAAACAAGGTTCAAGTGCACAATCTCATCAACAAAGTTGCTCGCTCTGCTGCAGCAAAATCTCCAAGACCGGCACTATCTCGTACGGTGCAATCGATGAAGCGATGCGTCAAACGCACTTCAACAGACGTCCATCGACCGGCACAGACACTGGCGTACCTTTGCAAATGCGCTAATGCGGCGGACGCGGCCGATAATCAATTCGCCGTGTTTGCGTAACAGCACTAACCCTACGCTCAATTGCTTATTGCTGTGCTGCAACGGTACGGTACGGTGCGGTCAAGTTGCAAGTAAACCAGATAGGATCAAGTACCATGCAATGATACGGGAGCGGTTGGTGTGAATTCCAGAAACTTCCCAACCTGATGCTGTCAGAACTCCGGCGACCGCAACGACGGAACATAATCGTATCACTAATTATATTACGAAAACATTTGCTTAACGCTGGCTCTCCAATCTTGTATTGATAATTAGGATATAACAGTTCATGGCTTGGGGCGGTCTGTTGGTGTATTTGGCAACGGCGCTAGATCCTAACACGACCGGACCGGGTTCAAATCTCATTCGGACCATCGCCCCGTAGTGAGCACTGACTATACAACTACTTGGTATCTAATAGTCTCTAGTAAGCCATTTCATGACCGACATGACCGAGTAGGTCGTTAAGCCAAAAAGAGAGAGAGAGAGAGAGAGAGTTCATGGCTTGGTTTTGTGTTGCCATGGACTGCCATGTTTGGATGTTCCCAAACGAAAATGTCATTGACATGTTTGCCATCAACCAACCATAATTTTTACCTACTCTACAACCTACATCTTCATCTTAACGCAATAAATGCACATTTTCTCGGCCTTTTTTCTCTCTCTCTCCCAAACACAACCGATTTGGTTCAGAAAAATGGAACAAGTTCGCCAAGCCTAATGATGTCCCACAGGAGAGGAATGAAAAAAAGGAACGCTAAACAACTACGTTCCAATATGCATCTTCCAGCCCTTGTTCCACTCAAAAGCTCATCTGTTTTCACATCATGTTTATCATCGATACGGATCATTAATCGTTCTCTGTCGCTTCCGTTTGGTTTTTGTTCTCCCATTCCCATCCAAGCTTCCTGACAGCCGTTCAATATTAGGCCATCCCAGCCACGGTGTTTTTCCCCCCCCAAAGTCCTTCCAAGCTTCTGTAGGTGGAAAATCTACATGAAAATGATCCCATCCACTCTTCTGCCCAGCCAGAGATATTGACACCGATTGCTCATTCGTTACGAATTTTCGGGCGGTCGATAAACTTTTATGGACCAACGGCTATCTCGTCCACTGGACCGGACGGACTCGTGTCCTTTCGGACGCTGGAATCTGTGTGGGCTGGTGCGCCTGCAAGAAGATGCGACAAAACAAAACACGCTTTCGAGAGCTCAACTCGCACAACCCAAAAGCTCTAAGTCGTTCACCGCACACCGGACAGTAAAAACCCATTGGCCATATAAATTGAAGCCGATTGATATCCATCGACAGTCGCATCTGCGCCGGGAGGCACAGAACTGCAAGGAACTCGCACGAACCGAGTCGATTAATCGATGACATCACTGTCGAAGTTGTTCCCGATTTGTTGTAACTTTGTTTCCTCATGGCTTAGCAAAACTATTTCCAATCTAATCCACATTACTTTACCGAACCTCTCTTTGGCCGACTCCAACCATGTCGCAAACGAGTTCCCGTTGACGTAAGTAAGTTCACCATTTGCACCGCTGCCACGTATTCCGGAGGAACCGAATTAGGCATCACTCCTCCGGTAGGCACATCAAAGCATTAGCGCTTACGGGGGTTTTGTGGTAACTCTCGCATTAAAAGCTTCAATGCCACGCGTCTTTAATGTGTTTGAGCCCGCTCGCTCGCACGGCCGGATGCTACGCGATGAAAAATGCCTTCTGCTCAAATTAAAGACATCATTTACGCCCGCTCTCGCACTGCACTTTGATCGTACGATCGTTAAAGCCCAGCGCTTCATATTTCCCAACCGTACGGCAATGTGCAAACAGTTTGCCCAACGCCACGAACCAGACCAGTCACCGGAGGGAAAACATGATGTGCAATGGGTTGAACGGTAGCGCACAAACGTTTTGTCATCTTTTCATTAATGAAGATCACAGATCTCTACAACTCATTACTGTTTGTTCGTCCCTCTCCAGTTCCAGCTAATAATTTGCATTCAAATCCATTCTTACACCGATGAACCCACGCAGTTAAGCATCGTGTATTGCACACGCTTCGAGCCTGCAAAAACTCGCACTGAAACTGAAGCGGTGAATCGTGTACACCAAACACTCCGCGGCCAAAAACAAAACGCCAAATGAAAAACGAATCCATCAATGGGGCAATATATATATACAGCAGGGTGTGAGGCCCAATACGAAAGCTCATCGAAAAGCTGCCGACCGTCACCATGGCAACGACGAGTGCGTACACGTTCCGCAGACACGCTATTTTTCCGGATTTTGACAGAATGATGAATGGCAACTCGGGAACGGGCAAATGGGACGGGCCTTTGCCTATTGCAGCATCATCCCCTCATCCGGTGTCCATCATCTCCTGCCCTTCCCATCCTTCGCACCTTTATCCCCATTTTCCGATCATCTTCGGGCGATCTTTCTTCCACCGTGTAGCCAGCCCATCCCCACCACCACCCAAAATCGCTCGCGAGCCATTTATCAACGCGCACACGTCACGAAATGGTAGTTAGCTGCTAATAAATTTCCATCTCCCATTTGGAAATGAGATTATAATACCCCCACGTGGGGCTCACCACCAGTTTCGGCTGCGCTTCTTTTCGACTATTCCCAGCCCCCCACCCCCCCACCCCCCCACCCCTCAAAATCGTGTGTGTGTGTGTGTGTGCGTACCTTCGAATGGAAAGCAAAGTTCCGCATGGCCGTAAGATAATAATTAAAGTCGTACCATCTTTCGTTAAAGCTTCATTATACTTCTATCAATCGTTACGACACGTTGTTTACGCACGGAGCAACGGAGCGTGCACCACATGCGCCACACCACGAACTTATCAATCCACCTGTACCGAGCGATAACGGTGAGACATCAGTTTTCCCGCAAGCGGGGGCCATAACCGTTGGCGATCGGTTTGCAAAAGTGCCTTCGCGGTTTTTGCGGTTCAGCGTGTCTGCCACCCAGTGTCTGCAAGCCGGCGACGCGCGTGTTCGCGAGAAAAACAAACGAATCGCCCGCCCAGCGGTACCGCACGCGCTCGCTTGCGGTGGTGGGTGGGCAAAATCACACCCATAAATTTCCACCGGCTTAGCCGTGGCGGATTAAAATTGAATTTATGAAATTCGTGTTACGCCGCACGTTACAATCATCGACTGTTGAATTGTGGATGCGGCTAGGTGTATGTGTGATGTGCGTGTGTCCTCCACCTGGAAGATGGCTATAGTCTTCTCTCTCTCTCTCTCTCTCTCTCTCTCTCTCTCTCCTTGTCTCTCTTTCTCTCTCTCTCTCTCTCTCTCTGTCTCTCTCTGTCTCTCTCTCTCTCTCTCTCTCTCTCTTTCTCTCTCTCTCTCTGTGCGTGAGAGCTTCCGGATTCGTTTTCCACGCGTTTGCATTGAAAACAGCTTCCGTGCCCGGTGGTCGATCCACCGGGATGATGATGAACGATTTTGGTGTGGCTTCGTAAGGCTCACGCTAGGCAGTCGAACCGACTGCCAGCATCCACACCGAAGGGTCGAACTTTATGAACTGTAAATTACTAGTGCCACATGGCAGCTTTACAGTGAAACAGCGCCATAATATCCTGGCTCGTACTCATTGAGACGGCACACCAACACACACACACACCCACACACACCTTTGGGGTGCGTTCCATCTACTCCTTACCTAACTCCCCTCCTCCCCTCCCCCTCCCCCCTTCTCCACCGCGCACACACACACACACAAAGCCGATAATAAGTCGCGGTCGCGTTCGTCGCCAAATCGTACTCGACGATGCTAAATTATTTACAACCAAGGGACCGGTTGGCCTGCCCGCCAGCTTTCCTGATCTACTCCGGTACCGGTAAGCCGGTCGCCCCGGGAAAAGCCCGTACGTCGTGTGACATACTCCAATCAACCCGCTGCTGCCAGTGCTGCTCATAAATCCTTCCAACCACAATCCGCTCGTTGATAGCGTGGGCTGTTTACCGAGCGATGATTGAGCGTTCTACCAGCTCTGTCTGTCAATTTCGTGCTAAATCCCATTCATTTGGTTCACCACGAACACTTGCGTCCGCTTTTGTGTGTGTGTGTGTATGTGTGTGACTTTTTTCCATTTTGGCGACAAACTTAATTGATGGGTTAACCTCGCATCAATTTCACTGTTTCGGTTTAATAGACATTTGTTAGAAATATTACCGAGCACACATATCCAGTTGTCGAAAAGCTCAATAGCACTCTCTTTACATTTAAATTCCTTCATTTTATACACATATAATAATATACAAATAACAATATAATACACAAATACAGTATAATTTACACAAATACACAAATAATAACATAAAACACAGTCCATATCATGTACTTTCGGCGATTGCTACTGTTGGCGCCTAAAACTATGCAAATAAATAATTATAGTACGTAATTATAGCTTAACAGAATAATTCTAAACATGACGCATCGTAGTACGAGTATCGAACTACATCCAGTCGTACTAAATCTTACCGTTACAGCTTCGTTTTTTTAATTGTTTCCTGGCGTTTTTACGACATATTTCTGCCATCGAGAAATTGATTGCTCGTCCGTGGAACTGATATTGAGAACTGCGTCAAAATCTGTTTTTATTTCCACTGAAACCCATACCCATCGAACGACATCCTTCAATGGTTTCTTCCATTTCATCCGCAAAACCGTTCCATCAAGCGTCTAATCGGAAATGTAAAAAAACCACACACACTCACACGGTGCATAACATGTCTGCATTGCAACAGTTTGCACCGTCACAGCGTCGTTTGTCCTCGGGCCCGTTGCAGAAAATTTTCCAAAGGGGAAATCCAATAAAAACTGCCACCCGCTCTCTCTCTCCCACCTTTGCTTCCCTCTTCCTCGATCCCTATCCCCAACTGTTTCGTCCCTCATCGATTTACAGGTGAGGGCAATCGATTCTTACCAATGCCTTTACTGGACACCTTTTTCCCCGGCAACCGTATGGCACGGGCTCGGTCTGCCTGCACGTGCAAATCACATCAAACCTATGCACACGCAATCAAATGTCCCAAGCTTAATTGCTGGCGAAGGCGAAACGTGCGCACGGTCAGTGTGTGAAAGGAGAAAAAGCGCTGACCTGTGCAGTCTGTCACCTTCTAACCGCAAACATTACACGGCGACAATCGCGTTCGGTGGCGATCCTTTTCCGTTCAAAATGACACGTTTCACAGTAGAACCCATTCCCCAGTGTGTGTGTGTTCTGTGCCCATGTCCTGGTGGATGATCTTTCCGGATCGGTACGAACGGTTGGTTGATGCGAACCACTACCGTATGCGGTCAACACATGCGCTCACACACCGTGGCCAAAGGGAAACCTCGGAAGTATGCAGATTGGTCGTGAGCGTTCCATTGGTAGGAATGCTCATAAAAGGTACACGTTTGTCCAACAAGTTTGGGAATGCTGGGTTAAACATGGCGTATTGATTTCCTGACGCACAGCAACAATTGCCCTTGCTCTCTTTGCCACCATCATTATAGCGATTCGTCATTTATTGTCTATTAGACATAATTCCCACCACCACCAGACATAACATCCATTACGGAATTGGTGTATCATTTCAGGGTCAGTGTTTCAATCACTTTGGAAACGTGACGTCCGTAGCCCTCCCCCCACCCCCACCCCTCCCCCTCCCAGTTCAAAGAAAAACGCTCCAAATGTCCGCAAATTTGTGTTTATTGTGCTATTGCCGTTGCCTACCAACCGCCGTGACGTTTGATGGAAGACGGAAAATTGAAATGGTGAAAAGCGTAAAATTACCAGTGCACCCTTAATGAACTGCTTTAGATCTTTTTGAACCAAAGTGATGTTCTTTTTTTTCCATTGTGCCTTTTCTGTGCCCACATACAAATGGAAAATCGTTGCTGCGGCCACGGTTGCTTTTTAGCTCGAATTGTATTCAATACACAACATTCTTCAATTCGCAATGCCTGCCCTCCAAGTTATGCCTCATCGTTTTGGGAGGCAGTTGTTTCATGCAAAAACTGAGCCTTTTTCCACGAACTCTGCTCTCCATCATCATGAGTTATTTTCATTTGATGAGCATTAGGGCCCTTATTTCTTTGCCCAGGTTGCTCACGCCAGACCGTTGTGATAAAGTGATGAAATAGGCCGGTAATAGGCCTAAAATTGACCATTTCCCATGGTCAGACTGGATAATTTTTAGACCATGGTTATCACTCCGGGCAACGCAAAGCGGAATAATATTCGGGTTTGGCATGCATGGGTAAACATTTTCGGGCCAAATGTTGATTCCCGCCTGGATACAGTACCGGACTTGCAAAGCTGACCCTGTTTAGCAGAAGCTCACTATTCACCCTACATAAATCACAGCAAGCAGCTCGAGCAAAGTTATTGAAATTCCTACCATCCCCTGCCATAATCTACCCCATAATAAATGAGTTTGTATGGGTGCTGCTCACCTGCACTGCGAGCATTAAATTATCAATTAAAATTTAATTACTCATTACAATCTTTAACGGTCACCCTTTAACACAGATTGGACGCCGAAACAGCGGAAAGACCGCTTGTCGCAGTTGACATAGTGACAACTTCTACCACAAAATCAACGCTCCAGCGGCTCCGAAAACCCTCGACAGGCGTTAATTTAACCTTTCCAATTAACTTTACCTTCGTGCTTCGTTGCGGCATTACAGCGACGGGACGCGAAATGTTTACAAATCCCTTTTCATCTATTTTTATGATGCTCGCGCATCGTGGGACCACGCCGGGAAGCTAAACGTGTCCGGCCAACACGCCAACCAGCCGTTCTTGGAGTCTTGGCGCACACTAAAGCTTTCGCATTAATCTAATGAATCTTTGGCAGCGGCACCTTGAAGGTGTTCAACGTGGCTCCGGGATACGGAGATGAAGAAAGCAAGCAGCATTTAACGCCACTTGTCAGCTTTTGATGTAACATCGTTAGTCAACTATTTTATGTTTCAATGTCCACGCCAACCCTTTTACGTTTGGGCGAGGTTCCTTCCACCGACGATTTCCCCGTTCGATTTTGATTTGATTGTTCAATTAGCTTGAAACTTTGTGAATTCTTATCAATGCTATACTTCATATTTTTCCGCAGTATTTCCTTACTTTCGACATTAACTTCAAAGCCGTTTATAAACCTTCGCATCGGGTATGGCTGCTGCTGCCCTGGGGGTTATAAGGGCACATCAAAAGTCTGTGCGTTACTCAGGAAAATTCATCTACTAATTGCATTCATCAACTTGTTTCCTTACAGTCCGCACAGTGTGATTGCGTAACCGGCCATCGAAGATCGCTCGTCGGTCTTGCTACTGACAACAATCGGTTCCGTGCGAGGCAAGTGTGCTTTAAATGAAACAGAAAATCAATATCAATCCATTCTCAGTCCGTCCCCGGCACTTGAACCTTTGCCACAAATCCAGACGAATGCTTCTAATCGAATTAAACTTCCTTTCCATCCGGCGAATACCGTTGCGGGCAGTTCTGCTGAGCAAAAGGGAAGAATATTTCAACGTTGCCGGTGGTGGTGGTAGGATTTTTTTTACGCTTTGTGCGCTCCACTGTCTAATCCAATCTGAAGCATCCAGCGAGATGCACCAAGGATGAACATGCAACAACAACAACAACAACAAAAGATGCACCGTGCCCGACAGGCATGGAGCAATGAGTGCAGAAACGCACAATCAAATGCTTCAGCCCGCGAAGCTCCAGTCGGGAGGAACGGTGCTCGATGGCAAACTCAAGTTGAGTCTCATTCTCAGAGCAAAAAACAAATAAGTAAAACAAACGAACGACGCGAAAACAAAACCGATGCAACAAATTCACGCTGCGATGCACGATGCTGCGATGGTCGCCGGAATGTCTTAGAACGCGGGCGTGGGGTGCAATCATAAAAATTTAAATTGAATGAATCCTCTTCACAATTCCTTTTGATACACCGTGAACCATGGACCGCCCGCTTCGTTGTAAGCATTTGTACCGAACGATCGGTATGTTACTATTTCATCATTTCTTCGCGTTCCACGTTTGTCTCGTTCGAGCAAAGCGCGAGATACTCCAGGGGCAATTCCAGGAATTGCTTCACTTTTGCAGAACTGTTTCAAACTTTTATAGATTTTTCTTTTCCTCTCTTTCTCCCTTTCTTGTCAATCATCAGCGCAGTGAAATGCAATGGGAACTCAGCTAATGAAAGGCGAAAGTTTAAACCTTGAAAATTTTGAATTGGAAATGATGAGTTCATTTGCCATCCGTTATCTAAGCGATGTCCAACGATGACTGCATCAACGATTTCGCCGAGTATCTCACCAACTTCAATGCACCAAAGCGCGCTTTTACTCGCGCCACACACGTTCCATAACCATAAAATTTGCCTTTTCCCCCCCCCCCCCTTTCAATTCGTAAGTGTTTTGATAACAATCCCAACGGTGGCACATTAACGAGCTGCGTCGTCGTCGGGATGAGGATAAAAACTAAAAACCAAACAGCAGCAGCCACAACGCACCGAAACGCAACCAGTAACGACAACGCTCGTCAAGGTTTTGTTGGGGCGCCGTGCTGCATATAATATTTGTGTTATTTGCTTCCTTGCTTCACGATGCCCGATGCCCGATTTTCTTTCCCCCCGGCTAACCCACCGGCGGCTAAAGCCGTCGCCAGAAGTTATCTGCTTTTACCCGCGCGCGAGCACACATTAGCATAATTTCGTAAACATTAAAACGAGCGCAACCGGCTGCGGCGTACGCATTCGCCAACTAAATGCCAGTAGCCGCGGAACCGCGTCCATCGCGTACGACAAAAAGATGGATGCGATACGCCGGTCCAAGGAAAACCGCCAAATTTATGACCGCCACCAGCGTCAGCGTGATTGTGTGAAACGCTGATACACCACTAAGCGGCACCGTGAAACAATAGCTCACATGGGCATATGAGTGAGAAAATTAACAGCACCCCTGGGGATGGTGTTTGACTTCGTGGTGAAATTAAGCAACTTAACGGCGCTAGTGTAAAAGCAAGCGATTTTTCTTCTGGACTGCTTTACATTATAAACGATCGATGGATTGCGTAAATTCCCAGGCGCAAGGTACGCGGTTTGTCGAAGGGATGTGATAGCCCCTGTTCCAGATGATCGATTGCTAGACACCATTCTACAAAGTACAATCTCCTTTCATCAACACGAATTAGCTGCCATCGGAGCACGATCGGTGCCGTATCGGATGCGCCCAGGCGACGGAATGATCATGACGATGATTCGAGGTGTAATCGATTGGAAATGTTGCTCGTTACGATCCACCTACTGCTTCGCTAATCCAGCTGTGCCAGCTGCTTGCAGAAGCTAGGCTACGAAACGAATAATAGCCCCTGTTGCGAAAGTCACCATACAATAAGCCATTACGGCGCAGTTCACTAGGCGGCACTGCTGCTGCTGCTATGAAAACGGGAATGTATTTACCTAAGCCAATCGAGCGCTTTAATCCACCTCAAATTCTTGCCCTGCTCGAGCATCGAGCATCAGAAGATCATTGCGAAAGGAGAGAGGGGAAAAAAACACTCCCACCTTTCGGTGGGAGTCGAGCCTTTCACCGATAAGCTTAACAGGGGCACGCTCAAGTCAACACCTTTTCTGCTTCCCGAGATTACAATCGAAATGCTCCCAAGCGAACGCCACTTTCGGTTGATTTATTGAATCGCATCACACCTTCAGCAACGCGCAAAACCACTCTCGACCCAGCAAAACGATCGTTATCCACTCACTCATGAATTTTGATGCTGATGATTTCCGCGCCGCCCGTTGATAACAGTGTGATCGTTTCACCCTCAGCTAAACATTTGCACCTGTTTCTTCTGTTCGGTACGGTTCGCCCACTTTGCGTCTTTTCACTGTTTGTCGTACATCAATCACCCACGCCGAATGCTTTCCGCAGTTTGCTTAATGATCCTTATCGTGAGATTCATCAATCACCTTGCCGGGCACGGTTCACGCAAACACTGGCACTATGCTACATTGCCAAAACACTCACAGCGATCGCCGCTTCCGGCAGCTTGGAAGGGAACCGAAATAAGGAACCGACAAAACTTCAACGCAGGATCAAGCGACGAACACGATCTACACGATGCAAGCGAACGCCATACCGTGCGCCATGTCGAAGGTTCAAACACCAAATAACGCCATTATTCGTAGCGTGGTTGAATTTTATGAAAAACAACCCCAAAACGAGACCCACCGCCGTGTCGCTGCCACCGGCACCCGCTCCGACCGTTCGGGTGTCGCACGGAACGTTTGAATCTTCACCAATTGTACACGGGGAGGGTTCGTGCGCTTTGCCCCGTTGCAGTCTCTTACGTGCGATCGTTCCGTCGTTTCCGTCTGCATTAAGCGCGCCGCTCGCTATTTCGCTCATTCCGCTTACCGCTGCTGCTGTCTCTTTATCCACTACGAGCGACATCATCATCAGCAGCAGCTGGAGCCACTTGCAGCAACGAAACGGGCCAGCTGAAGAAACCGGCGCACTCTTTCTCTGTTTCTCTAATTCACGGTTGCACGTGCTCACCCGCAGCAGCTCATCGGAACAGCGCAGCGTCGCTTGCCGACTGTAACCACCACCAGTGGGAGAGATTGTAGTTTGTTGCCACTGCGCACAATTCCTGGCCACAATTATGGCAGAAGGGTTGATTGCATTCAGTCGCGACTCGTGCTTAGAAGCGACGAACGTACCCGCGCATCTTCGTCGGCGCGAACCACGATCCACGAAGGTGCAGTGCAGGTGGGTGGGTGAAGAGTTTGTCTCCCATCCATCCCATCGCCATCGGGGAACTGCTGGCGAAGGAACCGAACTGCTCGTGTGAACTACTTTTGATCGCGAGCCTACAATATGCGGGCTCGGAAACGCACGGTACAGAATAGAATCACCTTCAACGATCGGTGTTTGCTGTAGGCGCTCGCTGTTTCACATGTCGGCCTGTTCGAGAAACAAGTGTATCAATCGTGTACCGCATAAAAAGAGCCATTAATCATTAGCGAGGCAACCGTTAACACTTCTAGCTGCGTTAAGACACTTTTTAAATGCGATCAATGTTTATTAGCATTTAGACCACCAAGCGGCCTGCAAATGGATAATTGTATTTTGCACATTACCTTACTTATGCAAACAGATACTGGACCTGAACTCGGGCGATGCGTTTCGCCCAATTATGACCACTTACCTCGTACGAATTACGATTAGCTCATAATTGTATAAATATTATTTTTAAATTAATCATTTAACAGCTTAAATTAGCCTACCGATCGTTCAAGGTTTTTGCAATTATGGTTCGATAATTGGAGATGGTTCCACACTGCCTTGCTACCTGTTGGCGAGTTGGTGTTTGCTATTGCAAACACGTTAAGGGTCGTGATGACTTGATTCATACAGATCGACCGCTCATCATCGCTCTAGCAGGCAATTTTCTTCACGCGAAAACTGCTACATTTACATACTTTAAAGAGAGGGAGCTAAACAAAAATTGTAGCCAAAAATTATAAAGGAATCCTCTCACCTCCTTCAGAAATGGCGTAACATAGCACAAGAACGGCACTAAAACACAGCGGGCTCGAAATGGACGAGTCCTTTTCGCTAGCGTAACCTCCACCATTCCACCATCAATCAATTGGCACGTCAAACCGTACCGGCTTACCGATGGCGAACAAAACAAAAAACGACCAAAATGGCCAAAACTGTTAAGTCGCTGCTTGGTTTGGTGTGTGTGTGTGTGTGCATATTTTTTTGCTTTTTGCAACCTTATTTCCCTCCACTGCTCACGACCGCTTTTCGATGCTTCGCGTGGCAACGCAACGTGCAAGGAAAAATGTATCACGAGAAAAGAATAAATTTTTACCTTCCATTTACGGAGGCTCAAGGTGATTGCAGGCTTCTGCTGTACTAACCACCAATGTGTGATATTTCGTGCCGATGCACGAACAGCACGACAGCAACGATGGTCAATGGATCATGCTTTTCGGTGCCGCCGGCTGTACAATAGGAAGATGCGCGACTCGATCGCATATTGGAGCAACTCCGATCACCGATCAAGAGCTCCAACAGAGTTGGTTTGGGGTCACTCTTGAGCGAAGGCGATCTTCGGAGGGTTTTGACACCTTTAATTGTATCCTCGATCAACCGATGGTTGAGAACGTGCAGAAGCAAAAGGAGATGCAAAATTGCACAGAGGTCAATTTCGTGGCGAAAGAGTTCCTCCACCTGTTGGGGTCAATTCATGGAAATCTGCATACACCTCTTCTTGCAAGTTCTAATTCGTGCAACAATTAAGCAGACAACGGCTTTTTTTTAAATATCCCCCGATAGGCATCAATAAGCGCGGGAGAACTCCTCTCAACTTGCTCGCCCGGGACTATTAAAGCCCCCGACCAATGAACCGCAAACAATCGACCGTTATGGAAATGGAACTGACCATTCGGAGTTAGCGTTGCGTGTACATAAATTATGACCGATACAAAGTCGATTGCGAACAAAACGGTAGCATCCGGGCGCTGGTGTGCGCCATTCAAACAAACAAAATACATGCGAAGCTTTCAAACTTCATCTCGCACACGGTTTGAAAGCCACGATGCCACACTTGTGAAAGGAAGAACCTTGACGAGCAATTACCCCAAACGTATGCACTTGTCCAGGTTTCCTCGCCGTGGAGCAGAGGCACTTCAAGAGTGCAAATGGAGAAGCGATCGTTTGTTGATCTGCATCCACTGCGCAAGCCCTTTGGCCCTTTAAGCCGGTCCGATCACGGTAAAATAGGCTCGCTTTAGGCTGGCATGATGTTCGTAACTAGCCAGAAGAAGCGATCACCGCATCATCATCATCATCATCATCATCGTTTCCGCATTCTTCCTGCCCCGATCTATTCCACCGTAATGGTGATCAAACGACCACTAACGCGTACACATTTTTCTTCTGTCCCCAGACACGCTGTGTGACGCTGGTCTCAATGGTTCGGGGTAGTGGTTCGACACAAATCATATTTACCATACCGCCAAGAAGGCAAATGCTCGGGCAGAGCAGAAAAGGGCCAACGCTCACCTGTATTGAAAGTGAACGTTCCTTTTGGGGTCCAAACGGTGCCGTAACTGTGTTACGGTCGCTTTTGTAACACGAACTGACACGTTAACCGTGCCATCTAGACAATAAAAGGGACAACGGCAACCGCACACACAGTCATAGCAAAAGGAAAGAGAGAAAAAGGGAATACATCATACACATGCCCAACCGTCCTTCCTTACCCTCTCATCTTCTCCGGAATCGGAGGAATCTTCTCCGTCGAGTGCAAAAAGGCACCAGGAAGGTAAGTCGAACCGCCTGCACCAGTGTTGGATGTCAATCGAATGGCATGCACCGTCTCTTAACCCCATGTCTCATCACCTTCCGATGCACCGCATTAGAGCTGATCCAACAACTGCCCATGATGATGATGCGTTCGACACGAAAGTCCGGCCCGAAGCGGATCGATTCGATCGAGTCCGATAATGCACCGGGTACGGGCAGCATGCACGCTCGCTTGTTACCAATACGGCATGAGCACCGGCTGTTGCTATTGTACGATCTTTCGTCGAGGCTAATGATAGATTCGTTTTCCAAACACCCTTCCAATGGTCACCTTCTGGGCGTGTGGTGCGATTACTTTGTAAAGATACTACCAACCATTCATGATCGCGTTTCTTTGCTCTTTGGTGGCACTCTTTACATAAGCGTACCCATAACGTGACCAGCTGAAAGGGAACTTTTTTGTACAAACAGATTAAATTTATAGATATACAAATCTGTTTGCCTGTTTGGTTTTGTGTCCCGTTCCGGAGGGCGTATGCGTCTATTCAGCAGGTTAATTACAATTTCTTCATTTTCTGAAGCCAATTATTGGAAAGCATACTGGTGAGTGAGGTGTGGGTGAACATGTATTTAACAAATTTGGTCAGCACAAGAGCATTTTCACATTTCAAGTTTTTCCGAATCATGTGAAGTACATTCCTGCATTCAATTTTTATAAATATTACCAATCATACCAAGTCCCGAACGAAGTGACGCGCAGAGAAAAAAGGAAAATCGGATAAATTAAATTGCCGATTGGTAATTTATGCATCGATTACAATAAATTAAAACTTCGGACATTTTCGTGGTATTAAAACATGTTTCCTCGATTTTTTTTAAGCACTGAAATTAATTATTAACCATTGAGCTTTACCTCAACGCAACCGTCCGTTGCACTCGACGTTTCTCGGAAACGTGCTTCAAATTAGCACAACAATTTGTCGTTTTTTTTACCTCTCCCCTAACGGGTCAATATTTTACTTAACTGGATTCCTGTACCTTTTGTAAATTCCAGCATCAATAACGGCCAGCTTTGATAAAGCCACTTTAAACGGGTCTCTTGCTGCAACGCTTAGTTCCGCACGGTAAACTCGCTGGCATCGGTAGCGCGGTACGGTTGATTCGTGCCCCGGACCTGACCGGTCAACTGAAAGTGACAATGTTTTACGGTTGTTTTAACAACCTGGCTGGTTGATTTTTTTTACGAGCAATACTCGTGAAATGCAATTAGTGGTTTGCAGTTACGCAAGCGCTTATGAGGGACGATTTTTCTCTTTCGCTACCATTGCGATCGGAAAAACGGCATGGCGGATTGGTCTCACTGCCATCTTTCCAGCTTCTCTACCTTATCAGGATGCTTTTCGGCCGGTGTCAAACGGGCTTGTAGGAGCATTACTTCACCCCACGAAATTAATGCTCCACCCGGGTGCGCAAGGGGTGCACAAGGCGTCACAAACTGCACATTGGCGGGCGTCGAGGTGTTGCACCTCCGGCAAATCCGTGAGAACTGCACCATCAACACCTTGGCCAGTGAACTCTGGGCAGTTTTCGGGCCGTACCGGCTGCAACCGAAACAGCAAAACAACGGAACTAATTTATGCGGGAACAACCACCCACTGCCAGCCGGCCGAATGGTCACACCCCGAGGGGTCGACGTGAATACACAAAAAACGAAAACAAGAGCTAAGATCACATTTTAAGCAGCGCACAATTAGTTGCACCTTTTCCACGACCGCAAATCGCAGCACCGATGTTAGGAACCGATGCTTCTAGCTAACAAAAACCGATGTTGCTAAAGATATAATGGAAACATTACCTTTAAACATAGATTATCTACTGCGATGGGACGCCTTGGAGGGAAGGGCTGGGAAGCGAGGTGGTTTGCACTTTCAACACTCACCGTCATTGCACTGTGGCCTTCCCCCAAAAGGAAACGCGACCATTACGAATTCGCGGACATAAAACTCTACTCCATAAATCTGCAAAAACATTCAGTTGGGCTATTCAATTTTGCGTTTTTTCGTTGGCACCTGCTGCCTTTTTTTGGTTTTGTTTTGTTTTTGTGTTGTTGCCCGTACCACACAATAGAAACACACTACTTTCGGTCGATTTATATGCATCCAGATGCAATGAATAATATGAAACAGCGCAGCATTGCATCAACTCTACTCAATCTCAACCTGTATCCGAACGTTTCGAAGAGAATGTTGTTTTAAAATATGCTTCAAGTTGGTTCGCATCATCTTTCTTCGCCCGGCGCAGTGAGCGAATTGAGTTAGATCAAGCGAAGATCAAGCGGAGATCAAGCAAAGCAAGCATCGCCACTTGCCATCGTGGAAAAGAAAAGTAACATTCAAACCATTCACTTCACTGCCCGGTGAAGGAATCTGCTGTCCACTATCGGGAAACAGGCATGAATCTAATAAAAGTGAGCAATAAAGCGAGAAAACTACGACCGGGACATTTAATTGCAGTCGCGCTTGCGGGATTGACCCGACATGACGATTGATGGTCATGGACGTCAACATTCCGCTTCGGACGGCAAGAAACCGTCTTTTCTACCGACCTATCATCATTGTCAACGGAGCCAGCGGATGATGATAACTTTTTAAACGCTCGCAATATTGCGCCACCAACAAAGACTTAACAAAGGGGACGTCGATTTGTAAAGACGCGTCCTGAACACATCGTTGTTGTTTGGTGATGCACACAGAAGCTTGTCGGATTTTTTGTTTGCTGAACCATTTATTGCTTTTTCTGCTCGTGCTCGTGCTCCGGCTAATAAGTAATGATTATAATTAATTTACATTCCACACCAAACGCTTGCTAGTAGTGCATTGAAAATATTATGATTTTTCGCTTTTTGACATCAAATACTCCGTATTGTGTAACGTCTCCGATTTCCCGCGCTACATGAGATATTTTAATTTAATTTCCCAATTTCTGAATGGTGCTTCCATTCAACAAAGAACCACGGTGATGGAGTGGCAAGTGCTTTAGCTCACTCTCTCTCTCTCTCTCTCTCTCTCTCTTTCTCTCTCTCGCTCTTTCTCTCTCTTCATTGCTACACTCTGAACCTGCAGCCGTTTCGCTATGCTGTGCCGGTGTGTAATTATGCTCGTGTACTGTTTCATCCTCAAATTCAACCCACATGGGTAGCTGCGCACTCGCGAGAGCGCAAGCCATCGAACAACCACGGAAATGTGGCCCAACGTACCCTCCAGCCACGGTTTGTCGATGGCTTATTTAGCCACGATCGTTAGTGATCACCTTCTGCGAAACCTCTCTGCGATCAGGCACTGTACCGCTATCCGGCTTAATCCGGTCCGGCACATGTACGAGAAGCTGCTCGTTCCGCAGCTTCAGTGGCAGACATTGAGCTAGAAGGTCGCTTAATTTTCAATTTCATCTCGAACGCGCACTCCACGTACACACGCACCGCTGTGTACGGCACTTGGCGGCGAACGCATGGTATGACGAAATAGCCGGCCAACGGGTAGCCAGCAGCAGTGGCAGTGCACCGTACAAACGAGTCTTCCTTACCGATCGAAGACGACCCGTCGCTGGTTCGTGGCTGATGAAGATGAAGCTGACCCGCGTGTCATCAAACGCATCACTCGCCGAGTCGGGTTAAAACTGAAAGTCTCTCACCGGGCATCAAGCCAACCCAACAAGTGCCCAGTTCCCAGGGCAATCTGTCGAACGTTTATCTAATCGCACCACTTTGGAAGGCACGTGAACGCGAACATTAATTAACATAAGTTCAAGAAACATCGTGATGGATCATGCTTTGTTTGGCCGTGTCGATGCCGCTCCCAGGTGCTGTGCGCTGCACAACAACTGGTGGATGGCTGCTCTGCTCTGCTCGGTTGTTTGCTTTAGTTCAATGATACCAGCTTTGATAAATACAATCCCATTCCGGGTGTTGCCGGGTCAAATGGGTTGCTGAGCAAAATTTGGGAGAGAGCTTCTTGAAGCAGTAGATTTAATTACCATTTCCCGTATCGATTGTCTGCCTTTTAGCACAGACATTCACACACACTCAGACATACAGACACACGGACACAAAAAAAAGTGTCCTCTATTTATCTGCCAGCAGCATTCGGCGAGCATTGGCATTCGTGTGCATTCAACAATATTTACCAAAGCCAAACGACTACCTTTCCCGCCCATTCCGACCATCCCGGCAGTCGACCGCAATCGGGCTAAAGTCTTTATTTCTCTCCATTGCCGGAGCTTTTACTTCAATCAAAGCAACCCGATCCGGCAAAAGTTGAACGAGTCCACATAGGGGGGATACGGAGTCACATTTGGGGGTGACTGATGGACGGCACAGGGAACCCTCAGTGCCCGCATTCAAGCGCTCCGAAACCTCTGAAGTCATCAATGATCAATGAGTGTGTCTGCATTTGCTAGCGTTTAGTGAGGCCAGCATTTCGCCTGCATACCGATACACGCAGTACCTTCTTATGCTTGCTGCGATCAACGGTTTTTGCATCACGATTATCTTTCTTTCTTGGCACGCGCACTTCGCTAGGGACCCACCATCCGATGTGCACCTGCTCATTTGTTTTTGTGCCCTTTATCCCGCATTGTTGTGGGTGACGCAATTACACCACACTGTGTCGCACGCCTGGTACACCCTTTTGTTAATTCGATATTGTTACCGGCGGCATGTTGTTGGTGTTTTGTCTTCCCTTTTTTTGTGTTAACTCATCTTTCTAAAGTTTCACTCTTACTTTTGTTGTTCCCCAATAATCGAACGAACAAGCGGTCTGTGGCTTGTGAGCGAACAATGAAATAAAGAAAGTTACTTCAATTATGATCGCATCAAATCGAATGACATTACATTTTCGTGTAATTGTTAGACGTCACTTTTAATTGTTATCTCGTTTTTTTTTGTGTCCAGTATCTTGATGTAAATCAACAATCTCTTACATTCTCCAAACGCGCATAATCCACACTTCAAACGTATTTTCAAAGATACATCCTTCACCGATTCAGCTTAAGATAGCTGAAGATATATGTGCAAATAAGGAGATTGTAGTAAAAATCCCCCCATCGCAATAAAAACAAACAGCTGGACGACCTTGAGCCGCCAAGCATTCGGCGAATTCCTCTTGGAGAGTGTCTCCGTCTCTGCAGCATACGCGTAGCGAAGTTCAGTGTCGAGCGAATGTAACCTTCAGCGCTAGGAGCAGAAGATGATGAGCTGCCAAATAGTGGCCACCGTGTCCGCGTGTAGCTCCATTTAGGAACAACAATCACCACATTTGCCAAACCATCCTCAAGTCAAGCGCAATTCCATGCGAAGGATGGATTCGTCGTGAAACGCACTTGCAGCGGAATATCATTCAAAAGCAGACCCAGCAGCACCGACGTTCCTATCGGAGAAACCGTATCGAAGGCACATACTTTTCCTTCTACCGGAGCATTTTTCTTCATACACCGTCATTTATCTTCCGCACTTTGATGGTGCAATACTGTTGCTGTGCGACCTCTGTGTAGGTAATCTACACACAAACACACACTGTTACGCAGGAGCATGTTCAAGATCATAATCGCGATCGCGTTCGCGCGAATGAAGATGACGCGTGGGTTGCCTTCACCCTGCTCATGTTGACTCGTTTTAACTCGCGCGCGTGCGAATCAACGTTGCATTGCATTTTATGCTGTCGCAATGCACTGGCTGCTTTGATGAGCCGGTATGCTATTCCAGCAGATTTTTGTTCCTTAATGGCGTTCCACTTGATCGATCGACGCCATATTGATCTTCGATCTTTGGAGCGAAGCAGCCTGTGCTGCTGGGGACGAGTACTTCACACCTTTCTAACGCCACATTCCACCAAAGATAGCAACCTGTGTTCGGTCGATTAGCCGGAGGGTTTTCCGCTTACCGTGCACGGCGGGCACATAAATTACTCTTCCGAATGGTCCACTTTTCTGCAGGTCCACTTCCGTTGACTCATATTTCCCACGAGATTCGTGGCTTGATATGTAAATCTTGCCTGTGTTGATGGTGTTTCATCACACGCAAACATCACAGACCGGCATGCTACCTGCCGTATTTTCGTGTGACAATCTGTCACTTCCTGCACGCGGAGCTAATTGTCGGTGGCGTTGGGAACGTTTAATGTCTGCCACTCTTTCTCGATCACGATAGCGTTCAATCGGCGCTGCCAATGTATGTATAGATATTCTGAAGGGCAATTAATCTGTTGCTTACAGTGCGGTTACAGGGTACAAAAGGGTCCACCAGCTGACTGCATGTCTGCGACATCTGAACGAACTAATTAAAAGCGACACCTTCGAGGGTACCAGCGAACCCCCAATGGTTATTAAATGATGTGGATCGGCTAAACCGCTTGCTAAACGGGAATCGACTTCAAAGATGGGTTTCGGCGTGGCGTCATAAACGTACCCACTGTGTTTCACGCAACCGAAGGAAAATCCATCCATTCCATCACTTGCCATCGGATGGTGTAATGTTAAAGTGCTTGTTTTTGCTTCACTTGCCTTAAGTTGCTGTTTATTGCAGTCTTTATCGAACGATTCAGGTTGTGTTTTTTTACCACTCGCACTCGTAGCCGAGCTCATCGTCATCGTTGGCGTTATTACTCTTCCTGTTTTAAATAGCTTGCCACCACTTTAAACCACCCAACCGAACCCGATTATTTACCTACCGAAAACAACGGTGGCAGGAGGTTCTTTTTTACTTCTCCTGTTTGGTCTTTAATTTTCCTTCCCTGCTGAATCATTCGTGGCGTGTGAAGTGTGGCCCGAGCCCGATATTTCGAACCGTGTGGCACCACCACTTTTCGACACCTTCAGCGCGAGTGACCGTAGAAAAAAAAACGTGCCGTAATTAATCATTGTAATGAATAATAATAATGTCGTTACTTGTGGCGTGTGTCTCGACAAATTTCATCCCAAAAACAAAACCTTCGTCACCGTGCGGGAATCCAACGGCCATCTTCGGTGTCGATTGGGAGGGAAAAAATGACGAACGGTGGACATGCATAAAAAAGCTGGCCACGATACGAACGTTTGCTGTTTAATATTAAAGTTCGTTGAAGGAAAGTTCGTTTTCAGCATTTCTTTAAAAATGTCGAACGAAACTTCTCCCACAACAAGGGATGAGTTTAATTAGACATCTCGCAGCAAATCGCATATCGACAAGCAAAAAGGGGTGATAGGGGAAAGATTTTGCACAAGCGTAATTTATGCCATCACACCACTAATGGAATCGTCATTTTTCCTGATTAGTACCGTGCAGCTATGCCTGACTGCTTCGAGCACGTGTTAGCACGTGTAGCCACCGTCCCTGCGTACCGGCCGACTTTGGCGCAGTGGAAACATATCTGCACCGTACTCAACTTTACACTAACTTCACGGACTATTACACCCATTATCCTCCAACTGTAGCACCAATCCATTCGGTCCTTACACACGATATCACCATCGGGCGTCCCATCAACCGTCCCCAAAACCCTGCGTCGTGCGGGTGTTTGAGAACACATTATAAAATCATTGCCACTCAAATATTTACGCCTTTGGCATCCCTCAACGATGTGCTTTCTCGCTCCTTTTTCTCTCACTACACGCTTCATTTCCTGCTTCAAAAGAGAGAGAGAAAGAGAGAGAATTTAATTCCCCTTGTGCATATTGCGCTGTATGCACTTGCACTGGGCCGTGGGTGTCGTTTCATTTGCTGCCACATTACAAAAGGAACCACCACCAGGGCCGGGAGTTTTAGACAACCTAACCAAGAGTTCTAGCCTCCCCACACGACGACGACGACGAGGAACAATCGATCGAACATTCCGTCGGAGTTTGTTTGAGAAGTATGTCCAATGCTGGTTGTATGTTGCTGATAGGGTACAAGGCCTGCCCTATTGCGCTTACAAGACATGTGACCGGCCAGCATCTGATACATTAATTCAATTAGCACAAATCAATCCACGCCAAAGCATCAACTTTCGCTGCTCCATTTCATTTAAGAGGTTTATTTTGCAGGAAGCCATCACTTGCCGTCTCCATCGACTTGGCGTACTTTGGTGTACTTGGCGCCTTGGCAACTCCAGACATTACCCGTTCCGTGCTTCATTCCATTGCACCAGGTTATGATTTATAATATCCTACTCCCGAAGCCTTTATAACATCAATTTCTATCGTCTGCTCTCTTACAAAATCCGTGCTTATCGATGGTAGCGATATTATGTAAATTACTGACCAAACATCGGATCCGGGGCCGGCATTCCGAGGAGATGCAATCGTTACGCGCTCGACAAGGTAAATATTAGCTATTAATTAAGCGCAGTTAACCGAATTATCTCAATCCCTGCAGCTTGCAGGAGAACGCTTCGGCCAGCGCGGCAGACAGCATTTCCAGCGGTGGGGCATTCCGTCGCTTCCAAACATCAAACCAATCCATCGCATCGTATTGCCCGCTTCCACGATAAGGCGTTTTGTCTACAATTCCATGTCTCATATGCCTCCCCCCCCCGTTGTCCGCGGCGTTTAAACAATAAATTAATTTCAGTTTTTTGGTCCGCAGGCTAGCTCATTATTGTTGTCCCATTCGCTTTCGATACGTCACGAACGCTCATGCTTTAACGAGCTGTCACATCACAAAAGCCCTAGAAAATGTGTTTTACATGCTGCTTTAACTCCACCGCAGGAGAAAAATGAATTATGATGCTCACGTTGGAATGGGAAATTCGAGGAAAAAAAAACATATTATTATACTGTTGGAGAATTTTTATATCCATCCAATGTCCCAAAGTCCGCTGGTCCGAGAGTCGTCTAAACTGTTACCAGATCGTCCATTCAACCATTCTCCATTCACCGTGGAAAGTGAGAGGAACATTTGACCGGCATGACGCTAAACGATGCTCACAATTTGCTCCGTTTCCGTCACGAAACGTCGAAGGGCTGACCCACCCTTAACGGGTGCTAGTGGTGGTCAATGACGGCGGATGTAAGGTATGACTTCATTTCTCAAACAAATGCTATGCCGTTCGATCACGTGTTCGAAAGTCGCCATCAGCTTTGCTGTAACGAGACACAGACGAAGCCGTCGATTGAAGAAAGGATCGTGTAGTTTTCATTTTTCTACATCCAATGATCGTTCTGTTATGCAACGGTTGACATTCAAAATATCGTCCAAGATCCGTTTCCCATCTGCCTTGCCATCTCGTATCTAGAGCAGCGAATGTCGCCCACGGTCACTCCACGCAATTGTCCGGCTTCGACCGATCATTTATCGCATTCTTCATCGCGAACGCGTAAAGAACACAATCACACACAAGATCCTGCCGTTTCCGTTCCAATCCGAGACCTTGAACGTCGTGCCGGTGGCTGGTTCCATCACGGCGTTGCTCTAAATAACTGACGCCCTCAACATTGACTCGTCATGTACCATTTGCCCACATTGCTTACATGTCTGATTTCACGTGAACCTTCAAGCACGTATCGCATCAACTTCCCTTCTTTATGCTTGGTACCATGCCAACTTACCCCGACCAGAAGGGATCACCTTCCATTCCCTTTTTTCCGCTAAACAATCGACGTCAGACGACAGCAACGAACGCCAGCAAGGTTAAAGATCGTTTTTGTTTCGGTAGCTCGATCGATGGTCAACCTTACGCAACATTCTTGCGAGCACGTTCTCCATTCATCAATAGCGCCTACTTAGATGGGACAAGTATTGGAGCAGCCTTTCCAAATATTTCTTACCAAGATGATTCTATGCGATGTCTCATGCGAGACACTTGTGAAGACTCCAACCTCCAATGATGGAGCGATTTCATGCCAGTACACTACGGCCCATTTCCTGCGGCTACAAAATAGCAACAATCGCTACTCAAGCAGTCAACGCCATTTTTAATGAGCCAACCACAATGGGAATCGATTCTATCGACGATTGCGTTTGCAGATGCGACAGAAAGTGCATCACGGTAATTGGCGCTACCGAACGTACCCACGTAATGGAAGCTCCTTTAGTGCCGGGAACGCATCTTCCCAATGCCGAAGCGACCATTCCGATGCACTAATGGGTGTACTTGGTGATTGCACTTCTCGAAGCATTCCATATTGATGCAACACACACTGACGACTGCCTTTCGCTTGGCGCGTTGTTTCGATCTGTGATGCACCTAAATGCAACTTGCTGGATTTTGTAAGAAGTAGTAATGGAAGCGATGTAATCGCGAAGAAAATAACTCCTACTGCAGATAACTTTGTTCCACTTGTAAGCCCATAATCAAACGACTAAAGGACCAGACATCCTTTGTTGGATTATCGGCGACGTAAGAGATTAAAACATGCACTTATGGCTAAACTCCTCTGTAAAATAGTCAGACCGAGGCGGTTTCATTCGCAATCGAGCCAATCCCTACAGCCAGGCTGCATTCTTCGCCACACTCCACACACTAATATCCTCTGGTACTTTCGACGAGTAGGTGAAAGTTTGCTAAACATTTGATTGAATTACACAGCACATACCAGAGCGTCTTGGGCTAGGTGACGACGGGAATCTGAGCTAGATGACGACGGGAATTGGAAACCCAAACTTTTCACACATCTTCATCCACCGGTTAGCCCTTCGTCGCAAATCAACCGAATTCTGCAAACGGTTTGCCCTAATCCTGTGCCACCCTTTTATCACAAGACTTTACCAAGATTTTGCTTTCTTGCCAAGCATGCACAACTTTAACACATTTTCGAATGCAGCTTCATAACGCTACAGAAGAGTTTGGGCCGGCGGAGAAGATTCTGCATGCAGTGAACTAATTTAATCGTTTTGCTCCATTTGCTCCGTAGGTAAAGAGACGTCCCTTGGACGGGTAGCTTTACAAATGTATAGGTTTAATTCTATTCTGCGCAATATAATTCATGCAGCACTGAGTGTGGAGGATTTTAAATATTATTTATAAATTAGAAATTGGATTTTCATTGCTAAACATTGAGGCAATGGAATAAAATGAACATTTTGTCCTACAAAACGCACAGTTTGCACGCGAAGCTTTCGAAAACTCTTCAGCGATGGTAGCACCATCTAGCTGTGAAATTGCTCAAGCTTGTTTTGCTCTGCCGAAGTTTGACAGCTGTTTGACAGTGCTGTATGTATATACGAACCTTTCTCCTTCTGATTACAGCAGCCCTACAAAACAAAACAAACATATTCTCTTCACCCGCTCAGTGATTAAAGACAGAGTTTTTCGGAATTTTACACCTTTTTCGCTAGTTTTAAGTTACGAGATAGTGCTTGGGATTTCTCTGCCGATAAACTCAACCCAAAGCCATATTTGTGAACTCTAACAAAGTGCCTTAAGTTCGTTTCCGGTTAGGGGTGGTGCATTCGCTTATCACAATTGACCGCTGATCGCCGATTAGCAACATGGTAAGTTGCTTCCGTTTTAATCAACATCCACACACAAAACGTACAATCGGTTAGGTTCGGTTCGCAAACGCAATATTTATTGAAATATCCTTGCTGCTCTGTGTGAGTTTGTGTTAGTATCTGCGAATGTGCGAACTACTTTCGGGAGCATTGAATGGCTTAGCAACTGGACGATAGCAATAGTAAATACCACAAAACATGCACTGACCGGAGGGGCAAACTTCGAACGGCTGGTGATCGGTGACGACGGCTGCTGGCCTGGTTCCATCATCTTACTAGTGACCAAATCTTCCTACTACCTGAGACACGACGGCATGGAGTAAACTTCCATTCGATCAGATCGTGGACGAATCTATCGCAAATCCGCTTCGTTTGCCACCCCACGAGTGGAACGGATTCCGGATGACCACCTTCGGTTGCTTGTGTGAGCGCGGTACGGTACGTTTGCCACCCCACGGATAAAACACCTGCGCCGTGTTCCGCTTGCCGCCCCACGAATGGAACTTTTGCTTCGACACATAGCGCGGTGTGTCGCGTTTCTGAAGCGCTGTCGTACTGTGTCCGAACGGTCCTTGCCGAAAGCAGTAGGATTCCAAATAATCCTGCACCATGTCGATCAGTTGCTGATCGTTGATGCGCTCCAACAAACACTGATAAAAGTGTTTCGCGTTTCGAGAACATAAATCGTTCAGCATCGGTCGTCTCAGATGTAACGTCTCACCCATTGGCAGCCCATCTCGTTGCAGCTGATTTGATGCTGAAATGAAACCAAAAAAAACCGTTAATAATTATGATTTTTAATGAATTATCATCAGAATATCGATCCACTATGTCATCGCTCCATGCTCAGAACATCTCCATTAGTTGGATCCACAGTGTGTGTGTGTGTGTTTTTTTTTTAATTGCATTGGTCAGCCAGCATACACTGACCGTCCCGGAAAGGTGCACATTTAAAAACACATCCTCCGAACGAACATGCCATAATTGCATGATTGCGTTACATTAATTCAACTAACTTTCCTCTGCACCACACCTACGGTATGGCAATGGCGAGCAAAAAGCAATCACGCTAAAATGGCTTACAGCACCGTCAACAGCTAGTAAAGCAAACATGCCACCCATCGTGGAGGGACAGACATTCGTGTAGGAAAAAAAAAAATCTCTGTCCTACACGCTCCGAGAGAGCTTCCGTGTGCAGAACACGAACGAATATTTGGTTCTGCTAAAACGACCAACAAAACCCCTTGACGAAACACCAGCACACCTTCAGTGGACGTCCAAAATCAAATAAACAGACCCGGTTGATTTCCGGTCGAAACGACTCACCACCACCACCACCACCGCGATTGGTTTCCCTACCCTTGAAGGAAGTTCCGACGCTACCATCCACTAGCCCATCGGTTCGATCTACGCTGCTGTGAGATATTTCTGGGCGCGATTCAACCGCGACCTGGGACCTGGGTTCACCGTTGTCGTCCGCTTCTTCGGCCACACCGCCAAACAGCAACGAACACGCGTCATCAAACCGAACGATTCTTTCCACCATGTACTTCCGGTAACGATTGATCAGCGCTTCCAGAAGCATCAGCTCGCTCGGGTTCACAGCCGGCCAGTTCCACGCGTCGAACGTCGACGGTATGGCGTGCGTTGCCTTAGCAGTTGAAATCAAATTGTTTCCATCTCCGCTAAGGACCCGTTCGCGGAGCCTTCGCCAAATATTGCCATCCAACCCGTTATCACTCGATTGCGTAGCTCGAAGCGCTAAATCGTTGCCATCGGTTTGTGTGCGATCGCAGCGACATGGCTGTGGTGCCCCGGCCAGCACAAACACAGCCGTGGCCAAAGCTAGACAAAACATGACCATCCGGTGTCCTGCTTCCACACACTGCACCGCCTTGATCCGAATCACCGAAAAATGGATGAGCCACCAGCAGCTCGCAGGGCTCGTTGTTTGCACTTGTTTCCGTTTTAATCCTTTCGTCCCAAGATCACAAATGTTTGCACTAACGGTCTGCGATTCGTGTGGGAGGTGCGTTTCTCTCACAGTAACCACTCTCAAGCAACCGAACACGGCACCGGTTGCTGCATGTCGACGCGGTCACGGTCAATCGCAAACTGACGCACCTGTTGAACGGCGGATGTCCTTTTTATATACTCCCTTCCTTTTCGAACAACGAAATCAGGCAAAACCGCGCCGCGAGACGAGCTTCAAACGGCTGCGTGTCCCTTTTTCGTTTTGGGGGAGGAACCTACACAAATCATTGATTCGTAAAATAATTCCAAAGGGAGTGTACGCCATCGCCCTCACTGCTGCTGCTGCTGTTGCTGTAGTTGAAGCATCCTTGATTGCGGACAATTACAAGCGATTGATGTACTTCTAACAAACGAAAAATATAAATGTCCTGCTTGGAAGGGGTAGTGGGAGGCGTGAAACGCATGGTTTAAGATTTACATCCATTATCAAAGCCTCATCCTTCGAATTCATTCCCCTTCTCGTCCTACGACTCGACCGACAGGTGCGTAATGAAAAGTTTCACCATTCAAGAAATGGACTTTAGTCGGAAAGGTGTTGGGCGGTTTGTTGGCGAAAGATTCCTGCCCATAAGCCGGCCAGAAAGTAATGGCACTCTGGATTGTACCCGACTCCCGACATGCAATCAAATCTGCTCAACCGACTGGAACCGATGAAGCACGTTGGCACTCATTTGAAATCCTGCGCCAAAGCCACTGTCATCGGACCCCGGACCATTCGGTGTCCTTGCTGCACCGTTTATGTCGGTTCGAGCATGAAATTCGTCTCAACTGCTGACCGAGTCCATTCGACCGTTTTACTACTTTCGTGACGAAAGCATATCTCCCGTTGTGTGTCGTGATCACAACACGACGCCACATGATCGGTGGAGGTCTTTGCTTGAGCAATGCAAAGTTGCGTCAGGTGCAAGTTTCTTCGATTTATGACTCCCGGTTAAAGCCATCGTTTTTGTTGTTCGGCGACGCAGACTACCGCTAAAGCCAATTTCCCCGTTTTTGCCGAAAGAGTCCGCAGGATCGTACGTCAACGGATGGAGTAATTAAACCAATTGTACTACGCGAACTCTGAAACTTTCAAACTGCCGGTTTGCCCCGCAGTTAACTGGCCCATTTCGTTTAATGAAGTTGGTGAAAGTTTGGGCCACCAAACATTTGCCTTTCATGCTTTACTATCTGCAATCTAAATTCGTTGCACACTTCTGGTGACTTCCTTGGCTTGTATGTGTGTGTTCTGTACCGTCGTTGATTCTATTGCTTGCCATTTTAGAAATTTCGCTTCTGCGGCGATGGAGACTGTCCCGATTGGGTGCTGGGAGAAATTCACTCCAACCTGGCCCTACTCACTACGAACCAGCTGAACGATCTTGGAGAACATACGGCAAAGTCAATCCTTGGAGCAGAAATACCGGTAAGTAATGCGATGGGTTGAAAACGGATTCCCTAGACCCGTGTTACCACTTGGAACAACTGTTTCACGCAAACTTTTCCGCAGGAGAACGAAGTCAGCAAAATCTATTCCATCACCAAGGGTTCCATGGATGCACCGAAGGGAGGCATAGCTTGTCTAAGATTTCTGCTAACCAGCGCCTCCCGGTACAACATGAATAGCGACGAATTCAGTACGGAACTGCAGCAGCTCGGACTGCCAAAGCAACACACCGTCATCATCTGCCGGTTGTTTGACGCCTACGTCCTTAAGATACGAGCCGTTCTGCGGGAGAAAAGTTTAAGCATCAATCAGCTGGACACATTTAGCTGCAACATTCCGAAGAATACGATCGACTGCATACAGCTAAAGATTGGCATACAGAACGAGATAGTCGACGGATTGCCAAAGAAAACGTCCCATACCGTCAATCTGAACCGTAATGATGCGTTGCTGTTACTCAGCGAACTGAAAGCTGTTCGCGATACGATGGAGAGCTATAATTTTGATAAGAAATATGCCGAAGATAAATAAAATGGATCTGTTCTGATGGTGGAGAAAACACTATTACCCTAGCTCAGATCTTTTCTTTGGCATTTGAAGATGATCTTTGAAAAGAACATGGATACAAAAATGCCCTCAATAAACATAAAGTAACATCTTTTTTTCGCATCTAGCACGTGGCTGTCCGATGACTGCCAATTGTTGCCGTCTACGAGCACCTTAACAATTGCATACAACACTACGAGGCACAGTGGGTGAGCTTACGGTACAAATTCAATTGCTACACAAACGCTTTCTTACTTCCTTTCAACATTCCATAGCCTCTGGGCTCTTTTGTATTATATATGTACATGAAAGTAATATTGTATGTATTTCGTACTTAATTTAAGTGAATATATTTCATTAATTGCGCTTTGCAATAGCCGAATCGGGTCAATGTACCAGTTGCCAAGTGTGTAACATAAACGCTCTGACAAATACGTCAAACACACACGCACACACACACACGCATCTATCCATCCATCTCAGAGCAAAAGCTGCGCATGTATAGAATATACGAAAGAAGCCTGAAAAAGTTCTCTAGAAATTTTCTGTCAAGTTGTTTGTTTGCTTCGGGCGCGTTTTTGCCAATAGAAAAGACTATTTTCAACTACTTCTACTATTCGGCAACCTGTACAGAACCGTGTGGGATTGTTTTTGGCTGGTGTAAAGGTCGGAGTTTATTCTATTCGCCCTGTCCATAGACCCTAGCCGTGGGATAACACTATGGACTTTCTACGTAACTACGAGGCGGACCCGGAAGAATCGGAGGACATGGAATCGAATCGGGTAAATAGTTAATGTTCAATGTTTGGTCTTACCTTCCTGTTACACGCAAAGAAATCTTTTGAGAGCGACCGCATGTTTCGATACGCGTTTGGAACGTGCTAAACTTGCATACTTCGGGAAGGCACATTGCCACCAACAATAAGCCATATAAGGAAGCTAATAGGATGCGTACAGCTTACGTGCGAAATGTGCGATTAAGGAAAAGTGACAGAAGCTGTAGAATAGCTAAAAAAAGATATTTTCAAAATTAAATATAGCCTTCTAGCGGTACCTGGCTGGATGAGCAGAAAATATCACCCATGTGATATTGCTTTTCTCGTACGTACGTAGACCGTGCATTCTGCGCGGAATGTTATTGATTTTTCAAACACCAAACACCAGCTCAATCGCCAGGCAATGTAAGCCTATGCAGTCGAGCCGACAGACATCACGGGATGGTTCATTGGAAAGGTCGATGTGGATTATGTTTTTGTTTAAATGCGACTAGTACTGAGCAACGTAATAATGCAGTACTGTATAGTTTGCCATCTAAATATCTCGGTGTGCGTACAGCTCAAGGTCACGAAAAGGGTCAATTCAATACAATTCGACGGTCCCAAGTATCTACGTGATGTGGGATAAGTTGTGTCTGCATAAGCAGAAGAACAAACCATGCATCAGTTGTGAAGACCACTCTAATAACACAATTCGCTTGCCTGTATATGTCCTGAATAGTTGCCCCTTCCCATAGGAACAGACCGCGTCACCGACCGGTTCATCGAGCTCCTCCACATCGGCCGAATCACCCAAAAGACGAAGCGGCGGCGCTGGAAAACAATCGGCACGCCGTAATGATGAGAAATATGGCGATAAAGACGATAAGAGCGACCGTAAACCACGCAAGGAGCTGAATGAGGTAAATATGAACGTGTTAGGTTTAGTTTGTCTCGTTCACATTTTCTTCTATCTGTAACATTTTGTTGTCCACCGATATCTAAACCAAACGAATAAGATGCTTAAGCGCAATCGTTCTTTATGACTGTACAGAAACAAGATACCTAAATTATCTAGACCAAGAACTTAAATTTCCCATTTGCTATGCTGTTTGTGTTTTCTATCTCTTCAAACGTTAAACGATATCAAACCCGTTCCGTATTACGTTCCATTCGTTTGAACCCTCCTGATATTATTGCCAATAATTCTGACGCCTATTATGTTGTCGTCCAAAGAACACCACAATCATTTAGCCTATAAAAAATGCATATGCCACAAAATCCCTCAAACACACACACACACTCAAAAGAACCTTCCAAGAGCAACATCCGGTACGACCGACCGTCAGGCCAACTTCCCCACCGCAAGCGGTCTCACCGAACCTTCGGCTCCGAAAATTCCTTCCGCCAAAGGGAGCGTAAGTTTCCCTGGAAGATGTTTTTTGGTACCTCTGGAAACGGTCATCTGGTAGTCATCAGTATCAGTGCTGCCAGTGCTTCCACGTCCTAGCAGTAGAGAGACCCCGTTCAGGTGTAGTCGATGTCTGCAGACATAGGGACCGATATCGGGAACACTCAAAGTAGCAAAACATTCGGCACCACACGATCCTCAATCCGCTGTGAGTAAGATGCATTGCTGTGTAAGTATGGCCTAGACAAGAAATCTAACTCGAAAATGAACACGTTTCTCACGCTTTCTTCTTCTCTACCACAATCTCTAATAATGTTACTTTTTTAAAGCTTAATTTACAAAGAATGTAAAAAATCTTTAACCACACATTCCGATCCTTGGCGCCAAAGTGCCAACACTGCCTCGTGAATGTTCGTATCGAACTGTGGAAAGAAGGATTGAATGGACTGTTTCTCATAACCTTCACTTACTGCAAACAATATGCTCGCCAAGACCCCCAGAAGTGACGCATTTGTTTGAATACCTCCATTCAATACGTCACTGCTAATGGATAGCTAAGCACATCGCCACATTTCGTATGACGTGGTGCGTGTTTGCGAGTGGATTGCATGCAGTATAAAACAGCTGGGACGTACGCATGGCGTTTACTTCTTTCTTTGTAGAATTCGTCCTCCTCGAACGATAACCATGGTTCACGATCCTCTTCGCGTTCGGCTTCAACGGACGGTTCTGGTTCCAAGTCTCGATCTCGCAGCCCCTCGCCAGCAACAGTGCAAACTAAAAACATCAAAAATGGCACCAATGAGGCGGCGAAAACGGCACCGAAAATATCTTCCGCAAATAAGGATAGCAAAGACAGACAATCGGAATCTCCGCTAGCTCATTCACGTCGTACAGCTTCTGCTACAGTCACTGGCACCAGTAGCACCAGCAAAGTATGTTGCTCCTGATCTGTTCCCAAACAGTTCCCCAAATTTAAATTTATTTGTTTTTTTTTTTTCAGACTCCGGTAAAAGCAGACCAAAAGGATAGAAAAAAATCCTCCCCACCGAAGCAAGATGTTAGCAAACGCGATCGAAGCACATCCCGCGAGCGTGATCGTAAAAATCGGGAAAAGGAACGTGATCGTACGCGAGAACGTGAACGTGAGCAGCGCAATCGGGAGCGCGATCGTGAACGCGAACGTGATCGGGAACGAGAACGCGAAAAGAATCGCCAAAAGGATCGCGATCGTAATCGCGATCGTGAACGGGATAGAGAACGCGAACGAGATAGAGAGCGAGATCGTAATCGTTATGATCGTGGCGACCGTGGAACAGCTCGAGATTCACGTGGCGATTATCGGGATCAGCGTCGGGGAGGAAACTGGAGGTACAACGAGAACGCAATCGTACACCTGCACAAATAAGGCATTATTTCTTATTTTCTATTCTACAGCAAATCCAACGATCGGGACAACAATCGACGGGACACTCGTGGATACGATCGAAAGGATGATCGCAAGGATAAACGAAGCGGTCGGGATTACGAAAAGAAGGACCAACGTAAAAATCGTCGCTCAAATTCACGCGAATCCCGAAACCGTAGACGTCATTCGTCTAGCGAAAGGAGACGATCGTCAAGAACGCGCGATTCGCATTCTCGTTCGCGATCCCGGTCGCGATCATGCAGTAAGTCTTCGCCATCGCGTGCCAGTCAACAACAGACACCATCGCTTCCTTCCCATGCTGGTGGGTTGCTTCCGACACCGACCCGATTCACGCAAAACTCCACCACTCCAACAAAGCCCGCATCGCTGTTACCCACACCGCCTGCCTCCCAGTCCTTGCTTGGTGCGGTACCGCTAGCTTCGACTGCAGGCATACCGTCCCTGATGAGCATCCCAACGAAACCTCCGATTGGTTCGCTGATTCCTCCAGCTGTGGCCGCTAAACTGAACCTCTCGAACGAATCAAAGCTTGGCCAGGCTGGCCTGACGCTGTCGACGCCCGCTCAAGAAGCAGCGGCGCAGGCCAATCTCCTACTTTCGCGTAGCGCTTTGCTGCGTAACAATGCTAAAGCGGCCCAACTGGAGAAGATGGGCATCGATGTGTTGCAGCAGAACCAGAAAGCAGTCGACAGTGTACCGCTCCCATCGTACTATAATCCGGGTGTTGTTAATCCTGTCCGGTACGCCGATCAAGTTCAGAAGCGCAAATTGCTCTGGAGCCACAAAACAACCGAAAGCAAGGAAGTGTCCTCCAACATTAGTAAATGGGAGCAGGCCAAGTTTGCGCAGGACACAGACGGTCGGGTAGCGTCCAAATTTCTTCGGCTGATGGGCGTGAAGGATTCAGTACCAAAGGCGGGCGAAGAAATGGGATCTCCTGTATCTACGGGCGCTTCTTCATCGTCGCTCTCGGCAAATGTAAGCTCCAGTTCTGGGTCAACGGGAACGGGTGCATCGAATGGTGGCAAAACAACGGGAGATAGTATTAAGAAACAGGAAGAGCTGTTCTCTACGATGGAGCAACAGTACGAGGTAGCTCGGCAGGTGACACATACAATGCGTGGCGTAGGACTTGGATTTAGCTCCCAGGCTCGTCAGTTCTAATTGCAGCAGCCATTACAACGTGTCCGGTCGGTGTGTTTCCGGTAGCCATTAGCCGTATAGCGTAGCTGCAATAGTTCCCCGTGGGACGTGTACAGCTAAAGCATCATAATTGAATAAACGAATTCACTGTGAAGCTTCTTAATTTGACCACAGCATCATTTCTTTGCTTCCCATTGTCCGAACAGTCGAACAGATTGTATAGATTATTCTTCTTTATTTAAACAACTACCAAAATAAAAGCCTATGCACGTACAAAAAATAACAATTAAACAGAGGATCAACCCAAACCAACAGTAGCAGCGTTCGCTTGTTTCCACGATGCACGATCGAACGTTCTGGTCTCTGGTGATGCTGAACTAAGTCATACGCAGTGGATCCGCATAATTAAATAACATGCACGCGAACGAGAAACAATATAATGAATGACACGTGAAACGTAACGAGATATTTGCACGGTAGAAGACCAATCGCAAAGCTTAAACACATCCGTGTGCAACCTAGCACAACCGCATTGCAGTTTAACAAGGAACGTGTTTCTGTGTAACAACATAATCGTGAGTTTTCCTGCAGTTTCCTCGCTGCATTATCTTGGTATAATGGCTTTGAACAATAAAGGTATGATTAACCAAACAGTAAAAACGAAAACAAAAAGCCTATCATAACGAACCAACTGGCACAATACAGCTCATTGTTGGTGGTTGTGTGAAGCACTCTACACATAAACGAGGACAGATCTCGCGCAGCAAAGAGAGGCGGCCCGGCTAATGGGTGCCTCTGCTTCCAATAATATCTATTGCTTACAATATCGATATTTCCGTTAGTAAATTTCTGAATCTTGCTTCGTTCGCAAATCAAAAACTAAGCACAATATACGCACAATTCCCATTCCCATGGCTTGCAATGGCCTATCGACACCCTAACCGTAGGCTACACATATGTGGAATGTTCTCTCTTTCTCACTTCAAAATCATCCTTTCCGCAAATAGTACATCACAGCGCATCGAAAGATCGTAACACGCATTCGAAGCATTGGCCAACTTAAAGCGGGCAATCAATAGTTTCGCTTATATCGCTATATTTTTCGTAGAAAAATGTAAAGCCTATAGCAATGTATGCAAAAGCAACGCGTAAAAACTAAAATACGATGCGTCTGTTTACCAACACACGGCACTGAACCGACGAACAAACACACCTTCTTTCCTTTCACAAAAGCACACCACGCAAACAACCCATGACACGGGCCGCATAAAACCCGTTACTCAGTACGCATGCACCTTCATCATACCAGCTGTTACACACCGTTTTGGTACGGCTCTAACCTTCCTAGTGGTTCTGTTGTACGTACACTCCCTAGAGGCATGGATCGCAAAAACAATCCCAATTTCGATTGCATAAGACGTGAAACTCTTTGATTATACTTTGATTTTATCAATTTAAGCTAAACTACATCCGGAACTAGTTGCGTGTGAATTGTGAAAGAATGGCGTACATTGAATTAAATTGTTTCGATTAGCTACCCTAACATTTCTTGGCGTCGAGCGATTACGCATTTTCTCGCAAAAGAAAATCTTTCATGTACCACTAGCACGGTTCCTGTTCCTGCCCCCTTACATAAGCGAGCACATCTTTTTTAAATCATTATCACTGTCATCGATGTCAAGAAGGCCTTCGCTGGGTAATTGCCTTCCATCCACTTTAGGTAGATACGGTCCATAATCTAGATCGCGCCGCTCGTAAAACAGCAGATAGGCCGTGCTGGGATCGATCTTTGGCCGTGTAGGTATTTCCCGACATGAACTATCATTGTAGCAATACCACGAACCGTTCGGGTTGGCCGCATAGGAGATGTAATGACCACCGTTAAGCATTCCCGAATGACACTAAGAGAAAAACAATCGTTTTGATAATCATTGCGCAATATACAACGCAATTTACGCGACTTACCACAGCAGCATAAAGCTGATACTTCAACTCGAACGGATCACAATCGGACTTCAGATGATGTTTGTGGAAATCTGTCAGCTCCCCATCAATGATAGGAGTCTTCGTAAGACTTGTAGACACTAATCGCTGTCGACGCGTAGAATCACTGCTGCGAACCGAACATGCCGACTTTATTCGCACAGACGTTGTTGCGGCAGTACTTTCATTGCCGACTGAGGAACTACTACCGCCCGGCACATCGCCGTCCGGCAACTGACGAGGACTTGCCACATGGTTGGAACCGACGATGGCCGGTATTATAATACTGCTCCGCGGTTGGCCATCTAATTCGTCCTGTCGGCGATTGTTGTTACTGCAATCGTCACTATCGCCACCCCCTTCGCTTTCCCTCGTTCCGTTTAACCGCAGTGATGACAGCGAAATTTCATCGCTCGCTTCATCAATCATGGACATTTCGCGATCGAACTCTACAAACTCTTCGTGACAGTCTCGATTACGCCCATCTCCACGCGGACCAGCAGATAGTCCTTCGAGCAAATCGCGATGGCGCAGAATGGTCTCTTGCGGCACGGAAGCAAGATAAGGTGTTGGGTCGAAATCTTCATACGGGAAATTGACCACCTTTTGTGACTTTACCCATTTGCCACTGACGTAATTGAAGCGCTTCAGATGCACAATCTAGAGAACGGAAAATAAAACCATAATAACAACCTCTTTTCGAAATAGAATATATGGATACGTACCAGAATGGGAGGTAATTTCCAAATCTGCAGTTTTTTAGTGGCTGGCTTTTTCTGTTTACAATGTGAACAGTGGTACCATTGTTCCAGCTTTTCTTCTGAGGTAAAAGCCCGCAGACAGTGGTCCAAATCAACGGGTTCTGTTTGTTGTTTGCGGCAAATCGCCACCGATTCGTGTACGGTCCACAGCTGTTAAAAAAGGACGATTATTGTTTTCTGGGAAAATCTTCTTCAGGAACCATCATGTTCATACCCGTTCGCGTGTGCTTTGGTAACGTAGGTGAAGTGCTGTTGGATCCCAATCAATGGCAATCTGGATGGATCGAGCGTTGATGGAACTCTGTAACGAAGCGACCGGTGACGATGATGATGCCGCCGTCGGCAACGTTCCCATCGACGATGGTTGCGGTTGCTGGTTGGTAGCTCCGTCTAACGATGAACTACCGGACGAACTAGCCGCATAACCCTTTCGTCGCAAGGTTGGTGTTTGTTCGCGCGAAGATAGATTTGGTGTGGAGCTATTACCTGCAACAAATCGTTTGACGTGTTTCGTTAAACATTTGCACCATGCATGTAAATTAAACATCGAGAAAACAAAGCAAATAATGCGCTTACTTGTTGAACCGGGTGCCGAACAAATCAGTCCCTGCAGCAAAGGTTCATCATTGCACGGAATCTCACAACCACGGCAAAAACGTGACCACGGGCAGAGGGCACACATACGACCGCCGCTTCCTACTGCTCGCAACGTGAACGGAAAATCGTACCCTAGACTATCATCACTGAATGAAACAAGATAAGACAAATAGATCATTATTATTTATCGCCCATTCAACAGCCGTGCGCTTAATCAACGAACGCGCGTAAAATGCAGTACAGGCTAATCAATGACTCACCAGTCGGTAGCATGGTTCGATTGGTCGGGTGGTGTTGGTGGCAGTGGACTGAGCAAACGGGCCACTTGCAACCATACGGAACAGTACAGCTCTTTGTTGGTGACTCCGTCATAGCAAGGAATCAGCAGTGGCACACCGAATAGTCCTGGCTTGGATTTGTGATGCGACAGAAAATACGTATCCTGTCTGCTGAGCTTCCGGTGAACCGCTATCAGATAGTTGGTCTTCCGCAGACCGGCTGTTCCGCCCGCAAAACCATGCGGTCGCTTACTAATTGCACTTAGACTTATCGCATCTCCCTGCTGTGGATCGCCGTAAGGTCCCGGCATGTCCTCTCCCATGTAGATATTATCGCAATCGTTACATTCGTACGGATGATGCAGATGGTGCGCATTCGACATGTCACATCCAACGCCATTACCACTGCTCCAACCGTTATCGGCGTTGTTCAACAAATTGGTCGTCGATATCGTTTTCGATCGGTTGGGATCTTTCGATGGCTGCTGCGTGGCGGACGCATGCGTGTGATGCTTTTGATTGCTGATTACACTATTAACATTGCCGTACCCATTGCTACCGTAACCGGTCAGTTCGCTGTACTGTCCTGCGCCGTACACAAACGTGCTATCTGGACTAGTGCTGATTTCAGGAATGTGCTATAAATAAAGAGTCAACATCACACAAGGGTTAAAACGCGTCCTATAGACGCACATCACTTCTTCACTCGCAGCGATGGCACCTACTCTTCTAGCTATACTATGATTGCCATCTAATAACGCACACATTGCTTTGCAGGTGAAAACTAGCACTGATTCGTTTGCTTTGTAGTAATTGTAAGTAATTGAAGTAAAAAGTAAATAAATGCCCCCTGAAATGTTTTTGTTGTTGTTGTTTTCGGGTGAGGATGGTTTAATACCAACTATATTACTAGGGTTAGATAGATTCTACACATATTATTTAATTGCCGATAAATTGGAGTGTTTCGAAAACCTATTATTTTTTTCTAACTACAACCACCAACCACAATAATAAAAAATATATATATAAAAAACTGAGAAAAAAGGCATACAACTGATATTTACATTTCTGATTTTGCAAATGCCTACAGTTCATTGCAATTGTACAATAACAATCAATCACACAAATAAAAATATATTAATTAACTAACAAGCATTAGTGTTTCTTACCAAAATAAAACTTGTAACAACAATTTACATTACTCGCATATGTACAGTTTTTAACGACCTTAGACTCAATCTAGATTTATAATTTGTCCGCAAAATATTTTTTTATTCGAATTTAATATATCACCTGAGGGATGTTCAATTTCGAAACGATTGATCGGCCTTTTCCTAGTTCAATTTTCATTTGAGTTATTTTTACGTATACTGTAAGTGGGTACATCGCAACTTGATCTGCTCAACTCAAATGAAACATTTCGGGAGGAATTGCACTTTGCTAGCTAAATATGTACGTACACATTAACACAAACTATTGAGTAAAAAAAAGAAACTTATATACACAACCATACCTTGAAGCACAACATATTCGGGGGCATGCAGAGTGTGTTGCCAAAGCACCGGCTTACCTTCGACGTGGCCGAAGTCCTGCGGTTAGCCACCGTCGCTCCGTTGCTGCCTCCACCATCGACACCTCCTCCTCCAGCTGCGCTACCATTGTAGAGAACTCCGTTCGTCAATGGCTTAGTTCCACCACCGTCGGCACCGAGACGTCCTGTAGACGATCCCGGCTTGCGTCCGGTAATGGCGGTCGTGTCGTCAGTCGTGGCCGTCGAGGAGGAGGAAGCAGACGACGACGTGGACGAGATTGTGGTGATGATCGAGCTTGTCGTAAGCTGGTGCGGGTCTAATGATGGTATTAGAAGAGCTGGATTGCAGTACGGTACAGATTTTTGGAACGATTTTGTGTGAAGGAAGGTGTTTCGGTCCTCATAGAGAAGTGGTGATGGTATGAGGCACGATTTGATGAGTACCACGGCACAGAATGGTGAGATAGTTGGAACAATTCAATACAGCCATTCATGATGAGAAAATGAGAAGAACACACATATATGAAGTGGCAGCAGTGAATATGAGGAATAGCATGCCATATGAAACAGTTACGTTACATGATTAAAGGAAATGATCGTGAGAAAGAACAGGAATAATGGAACAGAAAATGATAAAAAAAAACATGAGGAACAAAAACGAAAAAGAAAAACAACACAATTAAAATCAGCATAGTGATACCCAAAATCTGTATGCATTTAGTATTATGACCAACAATGGCTAAAGAGGACATTACTCCTCCTGCGATTACAAAACAAAACAAATGCCCAGAAAACGAAAACCATACGAAATAACAATAGAACATACAAAACACGGGCATGAATTCCACGAAGTTGCCCTACGGTGGTACCATTTTCGCGGTTAAGCATTTTTCTACCTACCTTGATTCCGCTGAATATCCTTGAGTCCTTTCTCGATGTTAATACCCAACTCAGAGCCTGCGCGTGATCGGAGCATACTGTCTACCTTTGGCAGCTCGTAGACATACAGCTCACAGGCAGTGCTCGGCTTTATTCGAATCTCATTAGGCAGTATGAGTCGAATTTGCGAGTTGGATAGTTCACAGATCAACATTTGATCCGGCTCTAGACCGCACAGTTCGCTCAGAAGTTTCTTGAGATCCCAGTATTTCATTTCCGAATTTAACCGTAGACCATATTTCACCGGTACCGACCCATCCAGTAGCATAACTGCAATGTATAATACATGGTCAATAATAGCCGTACCGCCGCATGTTTAGCCTATCTACTCACCAAGTACTTCACAGTATGTGTAATTTTCCACAGGAAGAGGCAAGCTTAGCAAGCTGAACGGATCGAATCGGACTGAATCTCGGCCACAACCTTGGCATGTTACCTTCGATTTCAGCTGCCCATAAAACAAGTCAACGATTATGCTTTGGTTTCGGGCATGATGCTGACTCCATGCTTCCGTCGCCACGATTACATCCGAACGACCATCCGAATCTTTCAACTCCGTGTATGGCTTCTCCATCACGCGGTTCAAATCCTCATGCAGTGAATCTAGCAACCAATCGAGCAGTTCCTGTGAATCATGCTGTCCACCGCCTGAAAACTGAGGCGCGTGCTTGGTTACACAAAAGCGCAACTTCAGTGGAGCGATTGAACGTGTCGAAGCCGTCCAAACATCGCGCAACAGTTCTGCGTAACGAAGCACTAATTGTCCTTTCGTGCCCATCTTGTTCGTTGGATTCAGCTCGTACAAATGCTTCTTCTGAATGAAGTACTGCGTGAGTGGTTGCGTGTTGAATAGGACTTGAAGAGCAGCATTCATGAAGCAGGTATTGCCCAGATTGTGCAGCCCTGTAGCTCCCGGAGGATGTTGTGATTGGATCGAAGCGACTGTCCCTCGCCGATCCATGCTAGTACTTCCGCTGCCCTGTGAAAGTGCCAACGAACCCAGCTCTTCTGGCCAGGTGAGATCTTTATTGCGGATCTCTAGCAGAATCTGATCAGTATCACCAATCGATAGCTCATGCAGCGTCAACTGATCTTCCTCCAGCAGGTATGGAAATTCGCTGATACCCGTCGGTGTCGGTACGAGGTGCCAGAGCCGGATATCCTCTGGTTTCAACTTCAATCTTTGGCATAGGAACTCGGCTACCTGCTTTATAGTTGCCAAACGACTGAAGGCAGCCGTATAGGCGAGGTATTTCTTGGGCGGGTGCAAGACGGCTGGCACCGAAGAAACGGTGGTTGGATAGCTTCCCGTCGTTAATGCGCCATATCCTCCAGACATGCTGGCCCACGCACTACTCCCGGCCATCTGTCCATGCTGTTGCTGATGCTGTGCTGGTTGGTTCTGATGACGCAGTATCCTCAAATTCAGCGGATATAGTTCCAATTCGACATCCCCAATACTGTGAGGTTGAATGACCTGTCTTGGCAAGGGTAGAGGACCACCGTACCATTGAGCTAATGCTTTCCAGAGCGAATCCGGAACCAGTTCGAAGTCACGATGCTGCACCAAAGTAAGATCTCGCTTCAGGCGACCCCCTTCACCGGTAAGCGTCGGTATTTGCTTGTAAATGTTCGGCGCTATTAGACAGCTGTTATCAATTGGACCAGGCGCGCTGCCCGTATGCCGACCGTACGAAATTCCACTGCTTCCTGAGCCCAGACTAGATGAATCACCCGTTCCCAATAAATCGCCCATACTCTCAGTCGAGTTAGACGTAAAGCTTTCATCACAGATCATTGCCTCGTCCACCGTTCCGGCGCTGGTACCACCTCCACCGTTGGGCATTAGAGAGTGCGATCCACCAACACTGGCATTGGCGCGGTTGTTCGCATAGCTTGTACCCGTGGTCTTGCAATGCACGCAGGAGGAGCTGGGCGATGACAGCTGGGTGTACTGTGACCAATGCTGCCACCAGTCTGACGATATTAAATACCAAAATTGCCCAACTTTATAACCACGACGGACCTCACGCGATAACCAACCACGAACTATGTCCCCTTCTAAATGACGGCACTGTGGTCGCAATCCCAGCACTATATGACAAACTTCAAACAGCAGATCTAGAAATGGTTGGACCAAATTCGAACTGCTTTCGATGCTCCATATCAGGAAATCTTCTTGAGTGAATTTAAACTCTGGGATATTCGCTCCACCAACACCATCCATTGACGCCCTTTCGGCTTCGGAAGCCTGTTCTTTACTTCCATTTCCTTTCGTTGCCCTTCGGTGCAGCTCTGCTAGCACTCTTTCGTGATTTAGATTCCGATATACACTAGCATTCGCTTCACGAGCCACCGACAGCAGTATGTCGATCATCTGCCTGATCTCCACAAAACTCAGCACTCCATCCCGATCAATATCGAACACTTTGAAGCAAAATTTGCTCCGTTCTACGCTGGGTCCTCTACAGGCAGCGCTCACACCACAGCACAGCTCTTTGAAATCAATGTGTCCATCGTGGTTCTCGTCGAAGGCCAGAAAAACACCACCAAGGGCCGCTTTCGGAACGGGCGGACTGACCAGCGGTCCGAGTGATTCCAGATCTAGTTGCCCCGTGACGGCGGCACCCTTCAGCAACCAGAACACCTTTTCAAGGTCACCTATGTCCTGTTCTTCCAGGTGAGTAACTCCGGCCAAACTCTGATAAAAGGTAGGGGTTTCTAGCTCGGAACTAAGGTTTACGCATGCGTCCTGCAGCAACCATTTCGATAGAGCCGTTGCACCACGGTGCATTTGTATCCACGATTTGAACTGCTCGAATGTGACACGATCGCTCTGGCCGAATAGTGATACCTGAAATCGGTTCCAGTGCAATTGCTGCTGTTGATTGTTTCTATTCACTACCGATTGATTGTTATTATTATTATTGCTACAATTGGTGGCATTGCTGGTGCTATTGGTGGCGTTGCTTTGGTAGGTAGTTTCGATTTGTATGGCTTTTTGGAACTCCTGTTTGAGTATATGTGTGCCAGACTCGTTGCAATACAGCGTCCAAAGAAATCTGAAAACAAATCAAAGATAAAACAACATCATAAGTAAAAGATATGAGATGTGTGTTATTTAATTACTTTCCTTATTAAAAGCATCGAATGTTGGAGCCTATCAAAACAAGGATAGTGGCATATTTTCTTTCAAAACAACAAATTGACTACGATTGTATACATAAAACTTTTACTTAAAATAATAATGAGAAGAATCCGTCACACCTCATTGACAATAGGGCAACAACCCTGGCTTAGAAACCGCATGCCATATTCTGCAGGTGTGGCCTTGCATTCTAATTGAATAATTGCTTACCCTTGGAACGATCCTCCTTTCGTTCAACAGATTTTCTCAACACGCCCCAAAAGGTGTTCAATTAGCGTTTCCGGCAACATGTGGAATGTTTGGCCGTAACAGTTTAACTGCTAAACGGTCACACACACACACAAAAAAGGTAATGTACAAACACAGCTTAGAGCCGTTATTGATTATAGCTGCAGACTACCACCAAGCCAAGGTATGTGGATTGAAATAATAAAAAAAAACGAACCGCACAAACAACTGGTGCATCATTCAAGAGAAAAACAGATAAAACGGAAATCCGCAAGTAACTGTGACAAGTAGTCGCTATATCATCGTCCGCCTAAGCCTGAGGGATAAATGTTCTACGCGGGCTATCCTTTTCATCGTTTGCAAATGCGTCCAATCGAAATGATCGCGTTGCGTTTTGTTATCGACGATAAGACACAAGCACTGATACCGACCTGCCCCCTTGAAGCAATGATGATACCAAGCGATATCAAAAGCTGTCGATAGCAGGACAATATAAATAAACTTGTACACATGCCACACGCGCTAGCGGGGGTTTGATGATCGAGCAGTAGAAATTGATAGGTAGAAGGTGTTACATGGTTTCGGACATTGGTTGGAGAGTTCGTAAATGAAATAGCTGGTTAGCATTCGAACAATGCGTGAACTATCGAAGTGTTTCCATGATAAGAAAGTGCCCTCGTCCTTGAAATAATCTTGCACACACGCGTCTTCGCTATATTCCACAAACACACATAAAAATACTTACTTAATTTTCTCATCCTGTGTTCCTTTCGTTAGTAGAACGAGGCCGCAGAGCAGCTCTTTGAAGGCGATCCCCTTGGCGGTACCTCCACATGCCGTGTATAGCCAATCGGCCACCACTGAGGGAACGCCATCGCCAAGAACATCCTGCATAAAGGCACATTTGCTCAACACTGATCCGCTAGTGCCAGCCGATCGTTTAAACGCATCCTTGATTCGTCGCAGCTCTGAGTCCGTCACTAAAAAGAAAATGCCAAAAAATACATCACTTTTAATGTGGTTACAATAATACCCCAGAACAAATGAAGAATAAATAGACATTGCCAAAACGATACTTCATTGACAGAGGAGTGCTATTCTTCCGATGATCTCAACATATTGCTACCTCGCTTGATACGGGGCGTAGACACTGTACATACAGCACACTTTTGATCGCTTTATCTGAACTCATTTATTAGGAGGCACTTGCAGACACACCCTGCTCATTTCCATCTAGAGCAACGTGCCTTTGCCGGGTGCTGCTTCAGAGAGCCCCCCGAACACGTTCGCCCTTATTATGTGTTTTTGCTGCATGGTAGCACCTTCTGCAAAAACCGACCACCAACCAAGAGAGGTTTTTAATCCGCTACAACACACCCCTACGCTATTGTGATATAGCTCTGGAACCAAATAAAACGATTAACCCTTAGTAAAGCAATCGAGCCCTATCGGAGAAACGTTTCTACCGTGACTCCCTGTAACAAAACTTTCGCCTACGTAACAATATTTTTCGCAGAAAATGGTTTACGCTTTCTCATACTGTTTTGATAAGAATTCCCTTTTCTTTTTGCATCTAAAAAACAAGTTCAATGACGCATCGAGAGTTAAGGCATGTGCACGGTTGTCCCTAATGTGTGCGGTGGACTAGCGGGAGTTGCATGTTTGCGTTGTTCACCGCATTCATTCCTTCTTTCGTTCAGCTCATTTCCTCTCACACGACGGTGTTTACAAGTGCAGGAAAATGCCTGGCTTTAGCTGGCGCTGGTTCCACTCTATTACATCGACCCAGTGCGTTCCTTCTGCGCCCTCTCCACGATCTCCACCATCCCAAACGTCCGGTTCTTCGACGCGTTTCAATGTCAACCAGTCTTTATCCATGCGAGAAGGCGCAAATCAAGCGAGCGGAATTATCCCCCCAGCGAGCAGCAGCAAAATCTCAATCTATTCATGTAATTTTTATAGCAGCTGTATTAGTGCCCTATCGCCATTCATAACATCGAACGCTGCAAGCCATCAATTGTAATTCAAGACGAAAGTGGCTGATCAATCCATCGGAATCTTATCTTTTTGCATGTGACCATCTCTGCGGTGTTCTAGTTGACGAGGAACATTTTATTAAAACTACCTTCAAACGTCGCCGTACCAAATGTTTCCTAACTTTTGTGTTTCTGATGAACGTAAACAAATGGTTTTCTTGTGTTTTGCACATTTAAACTGTTCAGCAAGCAAATAATACTGCTCACAATTATTTGCATCGCGTTACGCATATGAGGCAACTCAAGCAAGCCGTGCAAAAGTTCATTCACTTGACGTACCGTAGCGCTGTTTCCACTCATCAACATCAACATACAGCGGCAACGCAACCAGATCTCCTCAGTTTTAGTCACAAAGTGAGTAAATATTTGCGTTTTGATTAAAGTCAAATTGTCACCATCTGGTAAATTCTGCTAAACAAACACACATCAACGAACGTATGATATTTCGTTTCTGCTGAAGATACCCAGCACCAAACCTTGCGAACGCAGACAACCCGACATTGGAAAAAAATATAAGAATTTGTCTCGTTTCACGGTTACCGTGCAGCCAATAAGAAAAACATTTAAGAAGCTTTCCAACAGTGCGAGCAGGCGCAAAAAGTGTTCAAATGATGATGTGTACCACCATTTTTATTCCTAATTTAAATAATCTTAATGGCAACCAAACAGACGATGATCATTCCCGTTCCGCGCGTAATTAGAGCACATAAATGCAAACTTTTTAAACCTGCTTATCATTTCACCTAGGGCAAATCAATCTTCGCTACGACAGTTTAAAAAAAAACAGCAAACAGCAGAAGATGATTCTAACAGATGTCTGTCTTGTTGGTTAATTGTCGCAGTTTGATTCGAATTTCGTACCATAGGCTACGTGCTTCTCATTAAGAAAAATTTGAATAAGAAAGAAACCAAAAAAAAAAACAACGCACAGCCGTTCGTTTGCTTGGTACTCTGAAAATTCAGAAAATTAGCAAAACAACGCAGCGATAAAACGCTATCAGCGTGGAAAACTTGCACTACAAACGAAACAAAGTACACATCCATTCCGTTCTTCTGTGTGCTGGTCGGTCCAAAAATTACACTCGTACGATCATCATTGCTTGTCGATGGTCACCATCTAATCAACCTACTGCGACCTAATGACGAAAGCATTAGCTAATCGGTATTCATTCCATCGTACCACCACCGTCCACAGAGCAGCAGGAAGTGATTGATACTGCTTCAATCATTGCCATTCTTCTCCACTTTTGCTCCGTAAGGTTTGTCGTTGTTAAGACGGACCCGCTAAACAGACGCAATCTGAAAATGTTCGAGCAAAGTAAAGCGTTTATTTTTCTCAATCAAAAAACTGTCACACAACTTTAGACCGGCACGGAAAGTTTTCTTTATACATTTAAATAGGCGCGCTCGGGCAAACAGTCTTGTCTAATCTAATCTCTGCAACGGACAATGAGGAATGTGTCTCTCGCTACGTCCGTGTAATGGCGGTCAGGTTTTTGTTTGATTTGAATATTTAAAACAAACCTTGACTTCAGCAAAACATCCCCAACTGCCCCTAATGGTTGGGACAAAGAGCAGCTGCAGCAAAATTCGCTATGTGTGTGTGTGTATGCTACCAAGAAGCAAGAATGTGTTCTGCGCGAAAGAACCGTTCCACGGCGGAAAGAAAATTCCACCTCTAAACAGAAGTAAACAAATTGGAACGGAACTGCAGCATAACGTAAAATCAATAAATGCCTTTGTCACGTTAGTTCTGCTGCTGAAGCAGCGACTGTCAGCACAAAAACACCTTCCAAACTAGGGTTACTTTTATACACCAAGCAACCCATTTTCAGCCCGTTCTGTTTCTTCTTTTACCACACGACGCTGTGTAATCCCGGTGAGCAGTTCTACAGCTTGCTGAGAATCGTCCGACCACATTCTAGAACAGCAAGTGTAATGCTGCAATAAATTGTGTCTCCATAGTGAAAAAAAACGCCATACACACACAACCTAACCACCGGACACAGCTTAAAAGGGAACATTATATTACAACTCTATCGCTGACGTGATGTTTGCTAATTAGCTTTCATTCGCGGTTCGCGGTGGTGTTGGCGATGGACTAGTCATTCCGACCATCCGACAGCGCTCACTTTACCTTTGCCATCATCGTTCATTGAGCTGCCTCGGAATTGCACTCTAGCATCGACGAACAGAAAACGGAAGGAATGCTGCAGGTGTGCATCACGTTTTGACCCAGTAGTAAGTGGACGACATGATGAGACAGTTTCACAAGCCCGACACAAAAACTACCCGTACCCACCTCGTTTGACGGCCTCCTCGTAGCTGATGCAGGACGGCTTCGAATCCTTCGCTCCCATGATTGCTTTGTGTGATTGCGTTGATCGAGATCGAGATCGAGACCTATCCTACCCTGTTCCACCTTCCCTCCTTCCCTCCTTCACCTTCTGCTTCGAGCTGCAGTTGCGGGCAGTTATCCAGTGCTTTGGAACCTAGCTCATATTCACGTCACTTTACATGGCTTACGTTGACCCCTCGGAACGAATCGATCGTGGAGAGCAGCGCTAAGCTACTTTACGACTGCAATACTTTTCGTTGCCACTTTCGGGAACACACTCACACACACAGTACCGCGAATTTGATCCTTGAACAAACAACACACTACATTAATTGTGGGGAGCCTTTTCACGTGTTTACCACCGCCTAAACTTTTCGCTTTCCCCGTTGTAACATGATTTTGGGCTACTGCGACGAAGAAGGGTTAAGCAGCAGTCAGCAGAAGCGATATTTTCATTGCGTCACACTTTCTTTACAACAGCACCTTCACGGGGCACACACTATCAGCACACTCGGCCCCCACTTTGCAGTGCGATGTAGCTTTTCTTCTGCTCAACGGGAAAGCCCCATCACTCGAATGGCAACACGAAAAATTCACCCCGTCAGCGAGCTCTAGCGAGACGTGGTAGTACAACGCAATTTGCCCGTGTTTTGTGCACTGCACCTTTTTGCCGTGAATACGTCGCACAGATATCAAACGCTGATTGCACATAAAACAGGCGTACACACACACACATACATACATACACACCGTCAAGTGTATCTTGTTAACTGGCACAACACAAAACTCTTGCAGCAAAACGTAACCACTAATTTACTACGCTACACTTTGATCACATCTCAAACACCTGCCACTGGTCTAAACAATTTTGCGACGGGACGCGCTTGCAAATTCCTCGTTTTCCGCAATGGAAATGTTTAAAGGTCTCTCTTCTTGGAATCCATTCGTAGAAACGTCAAACCGAGGCACTGTGGGCGATTTGCAACACGATCGCTCGTCAAATTTTTGCATTTCTTATCGCTTTCCTACTTTGTGATTCATCATCAATAGTTGATGTATGCAGTTAATCACACAGCTTCTCAAGTAAAGCATTGAATGAATAAAACTTTCATTTCAAATCTTCCGCAATTTCGCATTTTTAAACCGATTTACTACGTGTTTATTGAACACGCCCATCACTAGGTGCTGAGCGCCAGTTCGCTGATTGCCTGGAAAATGTTGAGCTACTTCCACCTGTTATCTGTCAAAAGTGCAGTTGCTCATTTCTTTTTGAGCACGCATTCCACCAAAGCAAAAGGCCAAGAAAACAATCGTCGGCGAGCTAAATTGGCTTAAAATCATTCCTCCTTTCGCATAGTTGCATTTGAACCCCCTTAAAACATGTATGTTTTGTGATACAAACCTAAATACGAGTGACCCCCGGCCTGTAAATTCACGTCGTATAGTTGTGCCTTCGGTGGTTTGACGTTCCACTTTGACGTTTGCTGCGTGCGTGATTGAAACAAAAAGCGACGTCGAAGTCTATTTCTCATTTTCCCGTTTTCGTTTTACGTTGTTACGCGAGGCAGGAAAACGCACAGAAAAACGGTGTAACGAGTAAAAGGAAAGTTTTTTTTGTTTCGAAAATACCAGCTTCAGGACAGGCTTCATTGGCTTACCAGCCTATAAGCTGTAACCACTCGTGCCGTGTTGATTTGTCTCTGTCGCGTTGTTCGCCTGCTATTAGCAAGTTTTCGTCATCGCAATCGTAGCAAGGAGCACCCACCGCACCTCTGATCTCTGAAGCCGACTTCGGGTACTGTCCAAACGAGCCGCGAACCCAACTACATGTGAATTGGTTCTAGGGGACGTGTAAAAGTGTCGGAACGAAATCAAACCCTGCCGGGTGTAAATTGTACGTCTTGCGGTCTGGACGCTGTGCAAAAAAACACAAAAAGAAACGCTCCGTGTTATTTCGTCGCCGAACGGGGTGGTTTTTTTTTCTTCTGACAGATCACAAAGCAATAGTGTCTACGACCCAGCTAGTTCCCCCCACTGTTCCGGTGCCCAAAGTCCAACGAAGCAGCAGAGATGGCGAAAACTTACGACTATCTGTTCAAACTTTTACTTATCGGCGATTCCGGCGTTGGCAAAACCTGCATACTGTTCCGCTTCTCGGAGGATGCCTTCAATACCACATTCATCAGTACGATCGGTGAGTAATAAACATGATGATGGCGACCTTGTGCGATGCGCCTTCGAGACACCGTTGTCGACACAACGGGTAACAAGCAGGCGAGACTTAATAATGCTACTACACACATAAAGAAACTGGTCCTACTATGAGTAATACCATGACGACGACTACGACGACGACACCTGTCGTTATGACAAGGTGGGGAAGCCTCCCTGCTACTCCACCCACTCACGTCCTTCCGCAACTATCTGGAGCATGATCTGAAGCAAGATGGAAAGTGCTGCGTTTTTCGATGGTTCGATCACAGAAAAATCCAGCTCCTACGGTTAACTTCCTCTTTCGTGGGCGAGGCCTTTTCCGGCCATTTATCGAGCAAAGTTTGGTTCAGATATGTTGCTTTTTTTAGACGCACACGCGCGTGTATGTGTGTTGATAGATCGGTCATAACTTGAATTCCGATAATAATACGGGTAGACCACATCAAATCACTCATGAGAGTGTGATAAGAAGTTTTCTTTTGTTTGTTTTCCTCTTTCTCATGTTATAAAAGCACTGTCGAACATTCGGCATCAGCAATATGTACGGAAGGAGAATTATTAGACCATTTTAAATAAGCTTACTCAAGGTGCAGCAAGCTAAATACCTTATCCAATATTGATTTCGTATGATATGCTGTAGTCCAGAAGCATCGGCTCCTTATCCAGTGCGTTTGTCGTGTTTTGTTCGCTATTTTTTTCGCAATTTTTGTGGCGATGGGTTTCGAAACAGCTTATCAAAACCTTCCATCCAATTGTATCGTATAATTGCTAAAAAAAAAGGAAACATGGGCCGCTGCTGCAGCAAACGCATCGCCATCCAAAAGCAATGAAACATTTTCTCCGATCATACGCCTAACGAGAGCGTTATTTATACAACTCAAATAAAACAGTCGCACCTTCCCTCCCTTTGCATTCCGTCCTCTTTGCAGCTTTCGTCTCAATCCGTCTTCCTGCTCGTCATACTTCATCGGTTTATATACGTTTGGAATTACGGGGTTGGTTGTGGATCAGATACGAAAATGTTAAAATATGGCCATCGGCTTATGCCGTCTAGTAGCTAGCACAATTTGCAACACATTCAGGGATATGCGCGACTGAATTGGAGGCAATGCAAATAGAATGACAATAAGATAAAAATATCTTTGTATGATCATACTGCGCCACACAAGCAGCTTCTTCCCTTCGTGCTTGCTCCACCTATCATTCCACCACTCCTCTCCGAGCAACATCCTTGTTTCGATGTGATCAGCTAGGAGGTTTGTTTTGCTCACTGACGTATGGCAGAAGCGATCGAATCTTTGGCAACCATCTGCCGGCTCCCTGGATCCCATTAGGTGCTCCCTGTCCTCATCGTTCGTCTAGTACTTAATCGAATAAACACGTGAAAACACTTCCCCAATTTCCTCTACGACCAGCGGCAACGACCGAAAAATGTTGTTTTAAGATAAAATCCTCAATGATTTGTTTAGTGTGGGTGGAATGATAGCAATTTGATTGTGTCTAGCATACCATACCATAGAGTGATGGATATATCCTTTATTTTTATTATTATTTTAGGTATCGATTTCAAAATTAGGACCATCGATCTGGACGGGAAAAAGATAAAGCTGCAAATATGGTAAATTTCACTATGCCAAATTTACGCTCGACTCGACTAAACGTTGCCTTGTCTTATCCTTCACGTTCACAGGGACACAGCGGGACAGGAACGATTCCGTACAATCACGACTGCCTATTACCGGGGAGCTATGGGCATCATGCTGGTATACGACATCACACAGGAGAAATCGTTCGAAAACATTAAAAACTGGATCCGAAACATCGAGGAGAATGCAGCGGCCGACGTGGAAAAGATGCTGCTCGGCAATAAGTGTGAGCTTAATGAAAAAAGACAGGTACACGTAATGGCCACTAATGGCGCAGCGGTGTGGCGCACAAAGCGGAATTGTTATTTTTTTATACAAATCGTCTTACATGTCGCAGGTTACCCGAGTTAGAGGCGAACAACTAGCAGTTGAATATGGAATCAAATTTATGGAAACGTCGGCAAAGGCGAGCATCAATGTGGACGATGCGTTTTTCACCCTTGCCCGCGACATTAAATGTAAAATGGAAAAGCGAATGGTGAGCAAATGTTGTTTTAGCTTAAAGTGCATCCAACCTGTTAACATCTATTCTCTGTGTGTGTTTGTGTGTTCATTTCACTTTCCAGGAAGCAAACAACCCACCGAAAGGTGGCCATCAGCTGAAGCCGCAGGTTGAACCACGGAAGGCACCGAGTTGGCTATCGAAGTGCAATCTGTTTTGACCTTGTAGTAGTCCTACTATTAATAATTATTATTTTTTTATATAACACACTAAATAATAATTATCATTATTATTATTTAAAAATGTATGTAAACGAATAGTGTCGAGGGGGACAACGGATACGCAACATTCATCACTGCACGTCACATTCAGACCGAGACACAGGGTAAGGGATGTCTCCAATTTATTCTACTCGCCAGAGGTTGAAAGGAGGGATGCTTCAATGCACACGAAAACGAACGCTCACGTCGCTCGGGCCGGGCGTGGTTCAGTTTGCTGAAAAATTTGTCAAGTAGATCAAACTGGAATCAATCGATTCACGGGAAGAATTTTTCCAGGGTAGTGATTTCCTTAAACGCTCACCGTTCTCCCTTATGGATTGCAAAGCTTTAGGAGACGTGCGTACGCTAGAGGGTGTATTGTTTAATGCAATCAATTTCAACCTACGCACCTAGCAGGGCGCTTCGAAGCGAAAGCTAACTAATTAAGTAACGATGGTTTCGGAAGAACATGAATTCTAGAACTCATAAACGATTCTTCGAGGAAGGCTTTACTGTTTGGAAGTAGACAGTAGGAAGAGTATGTGTTGTGAAAACGTCACCCTAGCAAATAGATGTGAACATTAAACCTACATTATGTGTGTACTCTTTGTGCAACAGAACAGAACAAAACACAAAAAGGACGCGTATAAAAGCAACAATAGTGGGAAACGGATTTTGTCTTTTATATTTCTTATGTACCCGCTTGTCGTTTCTGAGCAGTTTTCCTCACAAGCAGGAAACGGACACGAAATGAGTTTCGTTGGTATATTGTGGAACAACCACATTTCGGCGTCACAGCACTGGGCACAATGTAATATGCGAATTCAAAAGCATTAGCGAAACGCTAGCAAAGTACTCGAACCAATACCCATCATTCCATCAGCAACATAGTTGATATTGTTTTAGCATGTCTTGCTTAAGCTTGCTGACGACCAAGTCGTTGTAACGTGAAACTATGATACGTACACATGAATATTTTGCAAAATACATTTAGTAGCGAATTTCGCACATTCTCCCCCTGCCGACGATAGATAGGGGTAGACTTAGTGAGCAAACCGGTCCAGAAGTTAGCCAGATTGGAATGATAACCAAACTCCTCACCTTATACACACATGTGTGCATCATATCGCGTCATAGTTCCCGGTGCCAGAATCACAAACCGAATACAGAACACCGACCAGTGCAATTCATTTTTGAATGCGCTTGGAAAGCTGCACGATGAGCAGAAGTGTGTATGTTTTTCTTTTGCTGTCACAATCAACGACAGTTGACCAGCTGGCACAAGGCTCATTCGTCGAAAATCATTTTTCCCCCCTTTTAGAAACCGCTCAATCCCGTCATTTTTCACTCAAGCGTGCATACATGTAGTCTTTTTTGCAAGTTAAACTTTACGTGATTGGGGATGCGTGGGCTGATGGATGTAGAATTTAACGAATAAAAAAAAAAACAATGGAACATGTAAGCAAGTATTTTGTTTTTCAACAAGTTATTTGAAAGAAACACACGATAAAACTCGTATCGAAAATCTTATTTCTTACAAAAATATATTTCCAAAACACACAACCACAACTTAATGCTACAATTATCCTAAAAAATATATTATATCTAAGGGAAGCGAATTTGAAAACTGCCCTTGGACGGAAATGCACTCAAAGTTATGGGGAGCACTAGCACCAGGCCACTTTTTTCTTCCCAAATCGAGGTGCGCTCAGTGTTTCGGAACTGGCAGGTGTTTCACTACCTCTGCCGGTAAAGGCGCGACTGTCCGTAAGCTTGTATCCGTTACAGTGGTCATCGAATGGAAATATACTGCTGAAGGTGCTGCTTCGTTGCGAGTTCTGTGTAGACGGTCGTCTCTGAGCGCTCTGTTTCCCGCTGTCGCGTCCATCGTCACTATCACGGTGCACTAGCAAATCCCGCAACTGACTATTGTTCGACGAGGTGACGAACTCATCGCGCGATTTATCCGACATCAACTCTTTCAGTCTTTGGTTAGCCCCTTCGATGGCTTTGATATGTTGCTCACGGACCTCGATAAGTTCGCGTTGTCTTTGGGCGCAATCGACCAGTTTCGTTTCAAAGTCCATTAGCCGATCCTCCAGCAGACAGCGCAACTGTTGCTCTCGTATGATCGCTTCGCTGTTCCATTTGTCTTCACATTTTGACAGGTTATGCTTTGCCTCCGACTCGTACATATTCTCGATGGTCAACTGCTGCTCCACCTCGAGATCATGCTGGAGCTGAAACTTTCGCCGCAGATACTCGATTCCTTCGGCGCTCTCGGACGACACGGGATTATCGATGCTGATCCGTTGCAGTAACTGTATGTCATGCTGCAGATCATTGCGCACCGCCTCGGAACGTTCGCGTAGCAGCATTTTAATGCGCCTCAAGTTATGCATCGCAACGACACGATCGCGCCGTAGATCGTTGTAGACGCGCAACTGCTCTAGCTCTGTAGCCATCTCTTCCTTTTTCGTTTTCAATCGCACTTCGTACATCTTCAGCTCGTTCGCCTCCTGTTCGCGGGATTTTAGTTCAGCCATGTGCAATTCCTGCATGCTGCGCAGCTCTTTCATTTCTTGCTCACGCATTCGATTCTTTTCCAGCAGTACTTCCTCTCGCCGCCGAACCTCTTCGCATAGCTTTAGCTCACGCTCCTGGTGCTCACGACGATCCTTTTCGTCCTGCAGCTGCAGCTCCACTTGTCGATCGATCCAGTTCAACTTGGCCATGGCTTGATGCGTCGTTTTGGAGTCCATTATGATCGCGTCCTTATCAAAGCCAAGGCGCCACTTGCTGTACAGATTTGCCTCGAGATCGATGCGCTTTTTTGCCTCCTCCGCGCTGTGCAGCCGCGATCGGATCCCTTCCAAGATTTCGGTTGAAACGGCTTTTGGTTTTGGTCGGGATACATCTATAGATGGGATGGCAACAAATGTTAACAATACCCGAACACAACAATACAGTACCCTGCCTTAACTTACTCTCCATCTCCTTTTGCAATTGTTCATTTTCCTTTTGCAATAGGTCCTTCAGTCGATTACGCTTCGATTCCAATGCTTCTTGCTTTTTCTTTTCGTCTTCTCGCTTCCTGAGCGCTTGTTCCGCTTCCCGGTAGTACTGCGGTGTGGTCCATGATTCGTATCGGCTTGTTATGCGTCCCCACTGGTCGTAATACCGTTCTACGGCGGCCGATTTTTGATACTTTATTTGTTCCGCTTCACGACGTTTCACCAAAGCGGCTTGTAACTTTGCGCTTCGCATTCTGTCTAGCCGATTTTCATGAGCCTAAAGTGGTAAAATATTTCCTAAACGAATGACAAAGAAAGGTAAACATTACTATTTACATGATGACCTCTGCGACACAAATTACAAGCGACTTCTTAAACCCTTTCTTAATCCTATTTTTTATGTTAGAACGGCCAAGCCGTATAAGATAACATAATATAAAAGACAAGCAAAGCAGTAAAATCGATAGTACCGCATTCACAGTGCATTTCTGTCCCAATCAATTGTGTACAACTTTTGCCGGTAGCAGCACCAATCGTGATAAAGAGCATTTGTTTGCTTTTTTGATAAGAAATAAATCAATAAGTACTCCAATGCTGAGACAACACATGATTCATTTTTTTAAATTTTTTACTTTTCATTATACTTTACCGCGCTTCGTGCAAATTGTTTCGTTTGTTTGGTTTCATGATTATATACGTACGAGAGTAAACAACAGCCGATTGTCGACCGGCACAGAAACGGGAAACAATTCCTCCCATCAACCCATACGGTGCGCAGAGAGGTTAAACATCGCATGAGAAATTACTCCCCTAATGGTCATACACAAAATCGGTACATTCCCGCCCTGTGGCCGAATGGGGGTGGAAGACAACGTTCTCTAACAAATACTAATGCTGATTTTCATAAACGCTACCACGAGTTTTAAAAGAGATACTCGTTTTACCAGAGATCGCTGAAACATGAATAATGAATCATGAAGAATGGATTTAATCTTTAGTATTTCCATCATCAAGGAATTGGCCGTAATGCTCTATGCTTTGATCTAGGTTCATGTACCCAGCTAAGTGGAATAACAGACAACATGATTCACATGCGAGCAATTTTCCGATCCTCATTGGTCATCGTGGCTTATCCTTTAGCGCAACAACCAACTATCTCCGACGCCGATCGTATCTCTACTAAAGGTCCATGGTGAATCCCCGGTGAAATAAAGCCTGCTGGGAAAGCGACCTCCTCCTCGGTCCGCCCCAAGTGCCGTGCAAGTGAAACTGTCCGATTATCCCACCCGGTCGTCATCGTTCTTCTCCCCATTCGCCTTTCCCACGACCGCGAATCACGGGGATCTTCATTGATCACTTGGCTTGTTTGCTCTCTCTCTGTTGTCGTGGTTCTCGCGCTCGCAAAATCATCTGTTCGCTCTTTACATTTACGCAATGTTGGCTCTGCATTTGCAACACACCTTTACGTCGCGCGGATGTATTTAACGTCAACTGGCTGCTTGCTGTCACAACAGTTACAATTCAACCTGCGCCAGAGCCATTGGCGATAAGTGCGTATTGGCGAGCAGAATCGCCAATCGCTGTGTGAGACAAGCAGTGCCAGCAGCAGCAGTACGTACGCGTTATTGTTTCCGTGTTATCAACGACGGCACGACACGCACACGGTATAATTCGGTCGAGTGGCGCTTACTGTGAAGTTTAACCCACTTCAGACACCCTGTTAGACTAATGATAATATACCGGTGAACCCAAATAAAAAAAAAAATACACCAAAACCAAACGAAGCTACCTTGCTCCAACAATACCCGGCACAGGAACGGCGTGCCTGTGTCCTTATCCCGTGTGTGACAGTGATTTATTTGTTCGACGCATCAAACGCTGGACAACAATTTCGAAACTCATTGTTTGCCGATGAAATGACCGGTTTGGAGACTAGCAATTGTTCCCGTGCTCAATAAATTGTGGATAAACTGTTGATGAAATAAAAGCCTTGCGGTGTTTAAAATAGAAGTGATCGATTGGTGGATCATCTGATCTCTGTTAGCTACTGAAGTAAAGTATGGACATGGTGAAAGACTTTTACCTGTGTCTCGCTGCCATAGCGTTCACACTAACGTGCGTTGCTGTAGACAGTAAAGCATGTGGTAAGTTTTTGTTTGTTTGTCTACATTTACTGTACCTTAACAGCAAAGCAAAAAAAGCAGAGAAACAACAATGGAACAAATATGTTGTTGAACAACGACATTTGCTAAGTGAACGCTGAAGTGCGTACCGCGCTTCATTCAACCGTTCATCATTCGTCTGACATTCAGTGGAACATGTTCAAAAATCCCCTTGTGATGAAGAACGGGATTTAGCCGTCGATTTCAATCCGACCCATTACGCCATGGTCATGGCGATGCATTTTTACATAATGAAAAAATTTCACTTTTTCAGATTCAGCAGAGTTTTTGGTTTTGTTAACATTGACCTTCACAACGAATCATTCATGACGTACAACCATTCACGTATGCCATGAATATGTAAATGAATTTCTTATCGTTTTAAAAGCCATTTACGTCGGCAAAGTGGCAAAGCGTAACCCTAAACAACACAGCTGACCACACACAGATTACAAAAGTTGTGGGAAATGTGTTTACTGCCAGCGTGTGTAGTTAATTCAAAACGTCGATTCCGCCAAGCCCTAGACAGTTTAATCGAGATCGAGTGACCGACGGTGTGCAGCTTCCGTTCATGGAGCAGGTCCACAATGCAACTGCAAATTCACGAAGCAGTACGGGAAATTTTACCTCGTTCGATTAAAATCTTCTACACGATAATGACGATCATGTGTCAGCACAATTAACGATTACATTGTTGTCGCTTTTGCAGACTCCGTGCCCTATGTGACACGCGACTTCTGGAATGCTCTGCCACCGAAACGGGTTGACCATTTTACCGGCCCGATCCCGTACGTCATCATACACCACTCGTATATACCGGCGGCATGCTACAACGGCCTGCAGTGCATTGCGGCAATGCAACAGATGCAGAAAATGCATCAGGACGTTCGCCAATGGAATGACATCGGGTACAGCTTTGCTGTCGGCGGTGATGGACGTGTGTACCAGGGCCGAGGATTCAATGTGATTGGTGCCCATGCTCCAAGGTACAACGATCGGAGCGTCGGGATCTGTCTGATAGGCGATTGGGTTTGTAAGTACGCGTAGAAACACACTCGAATTGTGGTCGCATTTTTAATCCGAAAACCTATCATATCCTCTAACCTCGTTGTAGCGGATTTGCCACCTAAGAATATGCTTACTGCAGCACAAAACCTCATCGAGTACGGTGTGCGCAATGCACTGATAGCGCAGAACTATACCCTGCTCGGACATCGACAAGTGCGTTCCACCGAATGTCCCGGCGATCGCTTATTCGAGGAGATCAAAACATGGCCCCATTTCAATCCGATGACGGACATCGTGGACCAGCAGAATACTGTCTAACAAGTAGGATACGGTACATGAAACGATTCCAAGTATTTCTTGCAACCCATAATAGCTTACTTACGTGCGTTAATTATTCTACCTCCTGCAAACGGTAAACATTATACGTTCCTAATGTGTTTTATAAGAAAATAATAAAATAGATCACATACATAAGTACAGAAAGCCGCGTCTCTATTTGTATCGTTCCTCTTAGTGTGCCCTTGGATGAAGATAATCTTCAGAATCAAGGTCTTGTACATCCGGTAACCCGTATCACGTAATTTATGTCCTACTACTCGCAATCTTGCTCTTGGCCTCATTGGCAACCGGGATCGAACCCCAGCACTACTACCAGCCATCCCTTTATAACTTCATTGGACATGGTTTTATCGTACAAAGGCACACAATCATCAGCTGTGTCGCCCAACACGCTACGAGAGATGGGTCTGTCGATTCGGGTCGAAAGCAACAAAAACATTAAATAAAATAAACAACTAATGTATGGCGGCGCTCGTGCATCCCACAATGGCCGATCGGTAAACAAAAGCAAACCCCCTTTAATGATCTTAAAAGCGGCGTTCAGGCGTTTTGGTTAGAAGATGCGTTCGACGAAAACTTCCAACCGTGAGCGAGAGAACACGAGAAACGCATAAGCTATAGGAAGCGTGAGCGTTCACGTTCGTGAAGTATACCGACATAATTTCTCATTTTTTACCTCCACCCCCACGCACCCCACTCCCATCGGCCGGAAAATCGCCCGACGAAGGCGCACAAGCCAAAAGAATTTTAATTTTAGCTTTGCGCGTGCATTTCTTGTTGTGCACACAGAGCAAAACCTGCGACAGACAACCGAACTATCTGATCTGATGTGTGAGTGTGTGTGTGTGTGTATGGGGGAGAAATTCGGGAAAAACCACCTTATGACCGCCGAAAACTCGGACGGAGAACACTCTCGGCGCTTTCGGTGGTTTCGGCTACATCTCTCTGCATTTTCGCAACGTTCCGGATCCCGTGTGATCGTGAACATCGTGCGTGAGCGTTCAGTTGCTCAAGATCGCCCTTCGTACGCGGCACGGTACTCGCACGGTAACAGTCGGTGCATTTTCTTTGCTCGGTACAGCTACAGAAACGGGACGAGAAACAGTGGCAAAGTGTAAAAAGAAGCCACACAGCGACGCAATAGCTCGGCATCCGGAGCCGCCTCTGTAAGGTGATGGAGATTATACGGTGGCGCACGCTTGGAAATCTTTCCATTCCGGTCCACCTTCTTGCGATCCCGCTGATGATGGGAAGAATGTGATCTTTGCTAACGTGCCGTGTTTCCATACAATCACTGCAAACAAGTGTGTGCAAGTGATGCAAAAGGAACGATCGTACTGCAAAAATCCCGTGTCGTAACGCTGCAAATGAGTAGCTCGAGAATCTGACGACACACGGCAGACAGGAATTTCAATTTCACCTGATGTAGCACGCGTACAGATGTCTGTATATGTGTGTGTATGTGTGCTCTAGTGCGTGTGATCCTTTTGTGTGGGCCGTGTATTCTCTTCTGACGATGTGTGTGTGTGTATGAGTATGAAGAAAATTGCACGATTCGATCGTTTGATGAGCTAATATATCTTCATCGAAACAAAAGGAAATCCCACTATCGTGCAACCGTGCCATTCTAGTATGTGTGCGTGTGCGTGTGTGTGTGTGGAAGAGTGAAATTGTTTTCCGACCAAGGAAAAACGAGGAAAAATGTGATCGTACATCGATGCGCAACAAGAATAGTGAAACGCAAGCAGGAACCGCAACAGACGGCACGGCCGAGAAGCGATGCGTATCCGTCCGTTTGCGGGCGGAATTTCGACGTGTGCGCTGACCCACTTCGTAACGAGTGAAATTTTCGACATTTCTTTCGAAAAGAAGAATCCGCTTTTTTTTTTTTGCACATCTCTTGATCATTATTTGCTCACCCACGTTTGAGGAAGGGATCTTACATGCTGATCTCTATAGTAAATGATAAAGTTTTTTTTAACGTTGACACCTACAGAAAACAGATTAATATTAATAAAATCTCCGACATTCACACACATCTACCATACAGTGATATCACTCGTTCCACACACATACACACACACGCACACGTACAGATCGGATCGCAGGACACATTAGATCAGAAGATCTATGCACACAGCACACGCGAAATGCTCCCATACCGTGACCATCCATCTCCAGTGACGTCATTCGGGAAATTAATTGCAAAATCAGCGCGGAAACAACGTCCATGTTCGTCTGGTCGAATGCTACTTTGAAACCAATGTGCAGATTAAGCTTTAACGTTTCGCAAACGAAAAACCTTCCCATTTGGTGGAAAAGTCAATCTTCCCTTTCTTCGCTCGCGATAAAATTATTTAATCCTTGGGTGCGACTTTTAAAAACCGGCCTAGGGTCACTTTTATTACTTCTGCTAGCTGTCGTATCTGGCCTTCAACAGGCGCACGGACACGGACACGGACAGTCCGTGCGCTGAACGGCTAGCTGTGCGCTCAGTGGCCTCCAATAAAACTGTCGTCTTGACCTTTTTGTTTAACATCTTCACCCAAGAACGGCAACGTTCGGGGCCAAACGTTGGGTGGGTGGGTGAGCTTACACTTCTAAATTAAACTACGTACACAACCATTTCCATCGTCCAGTCACGATCGTGTCACGCCGCACGCACACTCCGCCAGCAGTGTTCTGTCCCAACCAACCGTTGTGAATTGTTGACAAAACCGGTGAAAGACCATACGCCTCCATTTATGAAGCACGTGCAGGATGATGTGTGCGTGTGCCTGTGTACGACGTGGCATATATTCTTCAAAGATCAGCATTCAGTTGTTTGAACAGAAGTTATTCTTAGCCAACTTTAAAAAATAAACCACACGATCGCATGTTACGCATTATTACACGTACAGCAGCCACACTGGGGGACGACATGGACGAACTCAATCCGCCACTTTGTCTAGAAGCTGACAGCGACCAACCTCGTAAAAATAGTTAATCACTCGTATTATACTCATCGCCCAATTAAGATACGGCCAGATACGTTCAGCGTGCGCACTCTCAAGGCTACAGATTCGCAGCAATAAGCGTTCAATGTCATGGACGAAGCGGATGATGTTGCTTAGCCGATATCGTCTTAGCTAAATTAAGATGCGCAGTACTTGTTTTTGAATAATTGTGTCACTCCAAAAGGTGTGGCATTCACAATAGAGGAATTATTAAGGTATCCCACGCAAAAATGGTTACCCTATTGTTGAGATGATCGAATTATAGCGACTGGTTGGCGACTGGGATGCGTTCTTTGCTAGTAAATCAGTCTAGCTGTTGCATTAATACGAGTTGTACGTTGTACGTTTGGAGTCGGTCAAACAATAAAGTGTCGCCAATACATAGGGACAACACAAAAAGGTAATATTTTACAAGACTTTTCAGCGAACCCACCCAAGAAGATGGCCAAGGTCGAGATCGGCAACAATTGTAGCGAGAAATGAGAAATAACAGATACATTGTTTTGATAGTTTTCCAAATGTTCGCCAGTTTCGCATATTCATGAAAGTGTTAATGTTAATGCTAATTTGCAGATCTGAAGCAAATGTTAATTGTTGTATGGTGTTTGACAAATAGACTACTAACGAGTATCACAATCTACGATCTAAGACGATCTGGAAACGCGTGTTGTTCGAGTCACATTTTTTTGGAAGTTAATCGTGATCACGATATGCTAGTTTGTGTACAAAAATGAACATATTTCATTCATATTCAGTTGCACCAAAACAAAAACACCTGTAGGCAAATAAGGAACTACCATCTCGTTCATGATGCCACGATACGATCAATTTTTTTGCTCGATAAGAAACAAACCATTGCGAATATTTCCTTTCCGCACTTCGCGCGCGCTCTCAGTCGCTCCTCCCGTCTCCCTCACGAACGGGGTTGTATTTTTAGACAAATGTTGTACACCTTTATTTATAACAACATTTCATCTTCGCCGTCTCATCCGCTTGCTCACCTCACCAAACTTGTCCCTAAAAGATGTGTGACAAACGAATGCTGCAGACGTCATCAGTACGACTGGCGACAAAGGTAAAGATCTTCGCGATCAGCACGCCGGATGAGCGAAGAACATTTTAATTGCAAATCTCACCCCCATGCGCCGTCACTTCTTGCCAAAGCGTTGCTGCCTTTCTGTTTTGCTACATTGTGAGACTTAAATTGCGTTGGTTTTTCTCGTATGATAACGAAATAAGTTTTCCTTTGCGACACATTTACAAGCATCGGGAGATCGGTTGCATCTCTTTCTTCGGGGAAGATCATCATACCGTTATTATGTTATGTTTTAATGCCATTTGCTATCGTCAATGACGAATCAAGACTATTTTTAACCCGCATATTCATGGTAGTTTGTTTTTAAATTAATGTGATTATTTTTAAATATGAAGATTCCGCATTAAAAGGGTGTCCTGTGAAACGGTTCGGTTGAAAATAAACGGACACGAAGCTGCACAAGAAAGAGTGTCGTGCACACAACAATCGGTGGTGAATCAGAATATTTGTTAGTGAACCACACAATCTGCCCACACGCGGGTTATCACCGATCGGGCCGGTTGCGTTCCTTACCATATAATGCCGGTTAACAGTCGTCCACCGTGGCTAAAGGATCGCCTAGAGACGGTAAACAAAAGTGTACCTCCAGCATGGACGCGCAAGGCTAGCGTCACACCCGCGACCGATACGAAGGAATCTTCACCATCTAGCAAAGCGAATGTAACGGAAGGTTCTTCAACAGCCAGTACAAAAATGGCCCCACCAGCGTCCACCACCGTAAAGAAAGTCGTCAGCACACCAGCCAAAGAAAATGGCGATACGGTCGCTAAAGCTACCACCACGGCCAAGTTGCAATCGAAGGAAATTAAGGTGCCAGTGGTAGTTGCACAGAAAAAACCGGTCAATCCTCCACTGACCAAACCTGAACCGACGGTAGCCCTTAAAAACACGACACCCGTCATGACGGTGCATCGGGAGGTAGCTAAACCGAAGCCGAAACCTACGGCCAAGGAACCAACGCCCGAATCCGACGACGAGGAAGAGGAGGAGGAGGAAGAGGAGGAAGAAGAGGAAGAAGAGGAGGAGGAGGAGGAGGGCAGCACCGAGTACGAAACGGAAACGGAATCCGAAGAGGAGCCACCGTCAAAGCCGGCACTAAAAAAGCCCGAACCGAGCCAACTGAAGCGTCAAGATGCTGACGCATCGCCGGTGCAGCCACCAAAGCTGCCGGTGCAGCTGCGCAAAGTCACGCCGACGCGAAGCCCCGACAAGTCGGACACCGAAAGCAAACAATCCTCGAAGTCAGTGTCGGAGAAGTCCTCCTCGCCGGAGCCGAAAGTATTCATCAGGCCACCGCTTAAGAAGGTGGTACGACCGCAACAGGATCCGCCACCACCAAAGGAACGGTCCGTTTCGCCGGAACCGGCAAAGAACTTCCGTGTGCAGCTGCGCAAGGTACCCTCCAACCTGAAGGCTCCCCGTGTAAAGGAAAAGCTGCCGGAGGTACAGCTGAAGAAGGTGGAAAAGCCACTGCTGGAGGACATCCCGAAGAAGGAGGAAGCCTATCCGCACAAACCGTCCATGCTGAAATCGGAAAGCAGCAAGAGAAGTAAGTACACCGAACCGGCGACAACTGACCTTGATCTAGAAACCTTAAAGCAATTGTGGCCGTAGCTGTATTGAAAGAAGTTTATCTACGATAGCGTTCGGCACTGTTTGCTCGCCAGTTATCGCCATGTGTAGGGTCTGCAACAAATGGCTTTATTCACGAAGCAAGCGTCCCGTCCTTCATTATCGGCCTAAATATGAGTGCCAGCAAATTTACTCTTAACTCCACTCCACATTCGCCTTCCCTAGTTCCTCCACCACCACCGATGCCGAAGTCGAACATACCGCCACCACCACCGCCGCCACCGAGCTTGAAGCCTCCGCCGGACTTTGAGAAGAAGGAAATTTCCGACAAACAGAAGGAGGTGATAGACAAGCTGAAGTAAGTGTTTATGCGATTGCTGCTACGCAGAACGAGCATCACACAAACTACATACATACATTGCATATGTTGCCATTAATGTGACCAACTATCCCTAGCTGTGATACCCCTGTGATGGAAGGCTTCACTGTGTACCAAACCGTTTATCGCACACTACCGCGCACTAAAAGCCACACCCGTCACTAACACGTTGTGTTCGTGAATCGTCATCACCCTCGACTAACAACGACTAATCAAATGTTACGTTCTTTTGTAAATCTTCCATTCTTGCAGACGTCGTCCACGTCGACGTCCGGACTGGTCGGACATGATGAAGGAGGTTGAGCAAGGCAGAAAACTGAAACACGTTGAGTGTAATGACAGGTACAGAGACTGCACAGCCAAATCCTACGATGTTTAGGGCGGCCCTTAACCTTCGCCACAATGTTATGCCCTGTCCCGTGTGTATCGACCCCTGGATCCGAGCCACCTCTATGTGTGTCTGTGTGTGATTGAATCCTCTCGGTGCTACTGTTACCGTTGTCATCGCGACATTGCGTACATTGCTTTCTATGTGATTAGTGTGATCCTCAACATCTTCCTCCTAGTCGCTCCCCGGCAGATCCCGTACAGGTTCCCTTTCCTCGATCGTGCAGTAGCTTGTTCTGTATCCTTTTCCTCTTCCCTTTCATCTTCTCCGCAGATCACATCCGATCATAAACTCTAAATCGATCACCAAGGTAAAGGATCAGTTCATTTTCGAGACGGAGAAGGCCACGGCACACAATCAGCTGCTGAAGCAAATTCAGGGTGGCGTTCAGCTAAAACCGACCAAATGTAACGATCGCAGTAAACCGATCCTGGGTGGGTTGCGCAAATTCCGTCGTCAGATGACGCTCGAGGAGCAGCTGGCCAAGTCGGAATCGCGTGCCAACATGGAAGCGCCACCAGCCGACGAAGAGGAGGACGAGCTGGACGACATCGATAAGGTGCGTGATGATCTGCAAAGCACCAAGCAGATGTTGGCCCACGAGCTCCGCAACAACGAGGCAATGGAGCGGGAAAACAAACGACTTCAGGCCCGCGTACAGAACCTCGAGGCAGAACTGTCCCGCGAACGGTGGAATCCGCTGAGTGGCGAGGAAAGAACGACCGTCACTGGGCCACAGTCCGATCTAATACAGTCGCTCAAGGACGAAGCGCTAACGGCCCAGAAGCAGTCGAAGCAGCTGGAGGAAAAATACCAAACGGTGGCCAAGGAGCTCGATACGGCGTACAAGCAGGTGGACGAGCAGAAACGCAAGATTGCCGACCTTGAACGGAAACTCCAGGTAATGGGTTACGCGCCAGGTTGGAAGCATCTCCGTACCGTACAAACACGATCAGTTGCCAAATTTACGGCCTTAAGAGGCCAAACAAACAATCTTAACATTTGGTTTGCGAAACAAATGTCACTAACCGGTTCGATTCGAAACAGCTAACAGAACGGAACGTAGCGCAATTCTTTTTGATATTCTTACACTCCAAAACCAACACCCTTTCAATGCTCCTCATGACTACGGCTACGGCTTTACTGGAAGCTAATCAAAGTTCTATGTTGCTATTATTTTAATCGCAGTGCTTAACGGACGATGACTTCTACTTGAACGAGCATCAGGTAATGTATGGGTTCACGGGATCGATTTGTTGGTGTCGTCGGTGTGATATAGGACCTAACAAGTTGAATGCTGTGTGCTTAAAAGCAGCTTTACATATTACTCACTACTCCACCTGCTTCTCATGGTATAGCTGATTTGCAAATGGAGAACTTAGTCCGTAGTGGTAGTTATAGAATTGGGATCACTGATGGGTATGCCAATGTACTAACTGTCTACCTAACTTGTGCAGGGCATTACGGATGATCGCAGAGCCACGGAGTCGGCCCAGAAGGAAAGCTCACCGGAACTGCAGCCCGAAGAAGAGGAAGAGGAGGAGGAAGAGGAGGACGAGGAAAAGAAGGCAGAAAAGATGGCCAAACGGTTGAACCGCGAGGTTAACATGCTGCAGGCCCGACTGACGAGATTGAAGGAAAAACAGGAAGAGAAACATGCGGAACGACAGGCACTGAAATACGCCATGAAAACTAACCAGTATGCGCTGAAGTAAGTTGCCGTTGCGCCGTAGCAGGTTTTAACCATGACGGCATCAAGTACAGTTTTCCATTTCATTTGCTCATAGGGCCGAGAAGAAAAAGTATAAAAAGCTTCAAAAGGAGGTGGAAAAGATGGCCGCCCTGATGAAGCTGGAGGATGATGATGATGAAACTGCGGAAGCCAAGGAACCATCGCCAGAGGAACCAGAGGACGAGCAGGAAGAGGAGGAGGAGGAGGAAGAGGAAAGCGAATCGGAAGAATCGGAATCGGAAAGTGAAAATGAGAGTGAAAATGAGGCAGAAGTAAGTGAACGATCGCTAGCTGATCGGTAGCCGTACAGAATGAGTCAATGATGCGTGTGCTTGCTTGTACCCTATTCGCCAGGATGCTCCGGATGATAAAAAGAAGGCCAACCTGGAACCCAGAGTCAAGCGGCACGAGGGTCGGCTGGCCTCGCTCAAGAAGGGTAACTATTTGCTGCAGGCGAACGTCGATCGTATTAAGGATGAGATCAGCAAGGTGCGCGAGGAGTGTTGCACATTGCAAACGGACCTGGACAACGTAATAGCGGATCTAGGCTGATGACACATCCTGGCGTGCGTTATAGATTTATCTTTACCGTAATAGTAAAATGGGGCAGCTTGCAGTCCGTACTGTTGTTCCCTAGGTACAATATGGAACAGGGAAAAAAAACTTTTCTCCGCTTCCACCGACGTTTAGCACCGTGGCAGTACTTTATATTAGCAAAGAAAGAAAAACAAGCTATCGCTTCAGAACATATTGTCCGCATCAAAGCAACATACGCAGCAACTGCAGTGTGGCACGTAATACAAGTATTTTTGTACATCGTTACTTTTGTATACACGTATAATAAACTTACCTTTATGTACGAAACTCTGTTCTTCTGTTACACACCAGTTAGTTCGCTACATTAAACACTTGCTTTGTTCTATACTAAAATCGAACCAAATTAAAGACACACTACACCGTCGTTTGTTGTGATGTGAAGTTTTTTCTTCGTTTTGTCGGTTGATTTGTTTTGGCACGGTAAACAAACTGCGCTGCTGTCAAATCGAAAAGCCGAAGTGCGGCCCGAAGAATACCGAACTCTGGATTCCTTTTCGAATTTCGAAGGCTTCAAATATCCTGCTTTTTGTGCGTTTGTTACCGCATTAGAACCTTTTAGAAATTAACACAGATAAATTTATAAATTTCAACATAAAAATACGACTGCTCGTGTTCCATCAGAACTGTGGTTGTATGTTTTTTTATTTAAAAACATCATTTAAATAATGTGCAACGGTTTGTTGTAGTTCTAAAACGTCAAACCGTTTGTGGGTGTATTGGTGTGCAAAAGGATTATGAACACACCTCCGTTTCGCGCACCGTAATCGATTCAGGAATCCTTAAATGCTTTCATATAAAAAAAAACACAGAAGGATTTCACATGCGAGGAGACACTTTCGCCCATTAAGCTTTACCACAAGAAACTGTGGAAACCTGTTTAATTATACATAGATACGGAGAACATGTGTTGCGTGAATGTGACCTGTGCCCAGACTCGAGTGTTTTGCGAATAGACATGGTTTAATGGTGCGACCAAATCTTCCACTACTCGGTTCCGTCCTGTGTCAGCGCCGTGGCAGAAAAATATGCGACCGAAACGAAGGTTTGTTTATCAGGGCGCATTTGTCGTTCACACCCACTAATGAACCTTGCGCTCTTTTCTTCTTTGTAGTGCCGCGCCGTGGAAGGTTTTAGCTAATCGCGAGTAGAATTGTTAGTACGCTTAGAGCAGCGGATCGGAAATCGACACGGCTGCCAGAGTTAATATATTGCCACAGAAATGCCCGAACATCTCGAACTGCAACAGCTGGTGGACGGTGTGCTGCAGGGCACCACACGCCATCGGTCTCTGTCCTGGCTGCAATGCTCATGCCCTTATCTGGGCATCATCCTTGCGACGGTTTCTTCGTTTTTCTTTTCCCTTTGCTCCGTCATTGTGAAAGGACTTGTTGACGTTAATCCAATCGAGCTGGCCACGTTCAGGTTCGTACCGATCGGCTTTGGAGTGTAAGCTTCGGCCTCGTTTACCGATTTCTCTCTCCTTGCAGATTTATCGGAGTGCTGCTTCCATCGATCCCGATAGCAATATATCGCGAGGAAACCTTTTTCCCGGAAGGCAAGCGCATCATACTAGTGCTGCGATGTTTTGTCGGAACAACCGGACTTATGCTTAGCTTTTACGCGTTCCGCCACATGCCGCTAGCGGATGCATCAGTGATCATTTTCTCCACGCCAGTGTTTGTTGCCATTTTTGCACGGCTGTTTCTTCGCGAGGCTTGTGGCATGTTCAATGTTATCACCATCGTCCTGACGCTGATCGGTGTGGTGCTTATCACCAAACCACCGTTTCTGTTTGGGGACAATCAGGTGTCGATAGTGGACGAGCAGATTATGGAAAACAGCTACGATATCTGGGGACCGGTGGCCGCCCTGTCGTCGACCCTGTTCGGAGCGAACGCCTACGTGTTGCTGCGTGCCCTGAAAGGGCTGCACTTCTCTGTTATCATGTCCAACTTTGGCGCCTTTGCCTTGCTTTACACGCTTATAGTTTGCTACTACATTGGAGCACTCTGCTGGCCACTGTGTGGGACGGATCGTTTTCTTGTTATAGCGCTGGCTCTGTTCAGCTTCGGTGGCCAAATACTGCTGACGCTCGCTTTGCAGTACGAACAGGCGGGTCCTGTAGCGATCGCCCGGTCAGCCGACATCGTGTTTGCCTTCATCTGGCAGATCATGTTTTTCAAGGAAACGCCCAGCCTTTACTCCGTGCTCGGTGCGCTGCTGGTGGTCAGCTCGGTGGTTTTATCCGGACTGCGCAAATGGGCCCTAGCATTGCCCAGAGACTCGGAAACGAGGAAAAAATTACACTTCCTGTATCTGGAATAGATAGATGTAAGACACCTACCATACGTTACCAAGACATTCGCATCATCGTTACGGCTCAACTTCATCACCTTTAAACGGTGTTCATTTCAAACCTCGTTTTGTAATAAGAAATGTCTCAATAGAAGAAAAAGATTGCACAGTCGAATAGTCCAGAGCAGGCAGCATTACAAATTATCATTAAAGTCATTCAATTTTAAGCCACTAACAATCTCTCTTAACAAACCAGCAAGCTCGCATCCACTTTTATCACGATTCAATGATGATCGGTTCCCCACGAAGGACGGAGTATCAAAGATACGTGGAGCGTTTAAAAAGAAAACAAACAAAATGATAAACTGTAAGACTTTATGACGACCAAAATCAGAATGTAGGTGGATAAGAGATATTTTTAACGATACATTATTCAACTATGGAATTGCTTTCCGTCATTGTTTTAACACAAGCAATGGGATCTCAACGCTAACACTGCAAAACAACACAAAACAAACAAATATCGCGCACCCTCGACCTTTCCAAAACTACATTTACCTTATGGTGGTGATGCAGAGCAGAAGCGACGACAAACGATGAAAGGATGGCAAGACTTTTGCGATCAACTCCACCCGATTTAACCCAGCGCAGGGTCAGTTTTCTAAAGGAAGAGGGATAGAAGGGAAGAAACACAGAAAGAGAAAGAGAGAGAGAGAGAGAGCGAGGAGCATGTTATGATTCTAGTCAAAAACCGTTTTCCGTCACGTTCAAAGGACATCAGCAAAGTAAAACTAAAAATCACGATATTAGGAGAACTTAAACGCTTGTCACCAAATAAAGAGGAGAAGAAACGGGTTTCTGTCCGTGTTTCTTGTAATATGAAATATTAAATAGTCTAATAAAACTGCATTGTGATGAAAAGTGGTCTCACGTTCATACCGCCAAAGATGATGATGTTAAGGTAAAGAGTTTTGATAAATACTTTCGTTTCATTTGGATTTAAAGTATTCCACTATACCACAGGTTCCGTACGCATATACACCACTGTATCCAGCAAATACACGCGTAAAAAACGGTTCAACAACAAGAACTAAGATCATTGAACCGATTTCTGCAGGTACTGAGCAAATCGAACCATTATGTATTACCTAAAATAAATCCTCTTAAATCAAAGACACAATTTTCATGTTTAGCATACAATTTTATTTGGACAATTTACACTACATTAACAGTTGGACATCCTTGTTTGTAACTGGTATTGTATAAAATTTATTGTTACCGTTTGACGCTTTCTTGCCGTTGGCGATTGTTGAACCTTTTGTTGTATTGTGGGATAAGTAGCAAATATGATCAACAACATTGCTATTCTATTTTGCTTCAGCTCGGGTGAATATAGAACGCTAGACTATCTAATGCTATCTATTTGATTTCCTTGACCAGCAAGAAGTACGTACGTACGCGTGTTGCTACCAAAAAGCTACCAATCTTTGTAATATCTCTCTATTAATTATGCCCTAAAATGTGTGTGTTTGTTTTGGGGATTCAATAAATAAGGCACCATGAAAAAATATCGTCTCCAACATTAAAAAAAGCACTTCCCCGAAGCGCCCCTAATCCAGCCTCTTCAGCAAGGTGTGAATGCGTACGCTGACGCGATTATCAAAGTCGTAGTTTTTAAAGTTTTGCTGCGCATACATGAGTAATCGATGTGCTTCGACTGCGCCATCATCACCGGGCTGATGGCGAAGTAATAGCACGGCCAATTCGTAATATGCAAAGGCTGAAATGTGCATATCCTGTTGCTCCTGATGGTCGAACCTTTCCCTCATGGCAATGCACTCACGGAATGCGCGAATCGCTTCATCGTACCGGGCGAGACAGCTCAAACAGGCACCTAAAATTAACCGGGAGATTCCAACCATCGGTTCACTGAACGCGTCTGTCGGCTGTGAACAGTCGGCAACCATGCTTTCCAGTTGCTCCTCACTGCAGCTGCTTAGTGTGTTCCACAAAAATAGCATCTCGAACACAAGATACTTCCAGTAGAGGGAACTTCTGTACTTGGGCTGTTCGCCACCTTCCGCACGCGGTAGCTTTAAGCTGCGTCGAAATATGTATCTTTCAATTTGTGAGTCCTACGAGACGCATAGTTAATTATTATTAGACAAGTGCATTGAGATTCCCTTTGGCCAACAATTACCTTCTGTGCAGAGCGATTAATCAATTCCAATATTTCTGTCCGCCATTTGACGAGGTTGGAAAACTGCCCGAACGATCCTTCACATATTGCTGCTAGATACGAATAAAAGCTCTTGGAAAACTGGCTGCACAATCTAGAATGGAGCCAGGACAATTCATATGTGAATGTTGGTGGTGTGATTTTCCGCAGTAAAAAGTATCAACTTACTTTAGCTCGTTGAAGTTTTTCATCGCCGTTCCGAAGTCTAGCTGTATCAGTCGACACCATCCAATTTCGTGAAGGCACAGCAATTTAATCTCCCGCTGTGCTGATGAACGATATGCCAGCTCGTAGGCACGTATTGCATCCTGAATGTTAGACTGTGATAAAAATTGAAAGAGAAAATGACAATCACTACCACATTACCTATTACTAGAGCATGCATACCTTTAGCCGCTCGACACGGCCTCGAAAGAAAAGAAAAAGCGACGATTTGGAAAATTGACCATTCGCTTCATCGATCAGCTCCTGGGCGGCACTGATTTCAATGCTCAGATTCGATCCATCCAACGCAAAAAACGGAGTGACAATCGTGTAATACCAGAGCAGAGCCAGCGTAGCCAAGGGTGCCCGCATATCGTTGCTTTGGCGGGAAAAACTCAAACAAGCAATTCCCATCGGTCGGTCTCCTTCGAAGCCGAGAAAGCTGATTAGCTTTAACAAACTTGGCGGCAACAGCGAAATGCTCAGTTGAAACACGCCGTACCCAAAGCTGATTGCGCCCATTAACCGATGAATGTCTTCCGGATGAATGGCTCTGAAAAGAGAGTGTTTATGCTACGTGAGTTGTCGGATATTTTGCGGCAAAGCGCCAAAGACACGCTACCTTCCGTTCGGACCAGGCTCACAGGGGGCTGTTAATGATCGCCAGCTTGTAGATGCCCTGGGTGGCATTCCATTCGGTACATTTATTCGTCGCTCCCTGTCCCGGCTTAGGTCCAAAGTTAACCGTTCTCGAGGCACAGTACTGCGTTCCGTTCCCAACGGTCCACTGTGCTCCAGTGACTCAGTACTCGATCCTGCACCTGATGGGCTGGTAATTCCCACAAATTCCGTAGTATAGCTTTTCTTAACACTGCCACTACTGCCGCTTGGGTCGGATTCACTCGAGGCCATTTCGCTGAATGGTTCGGTAAGCTCAAAGGTCGTCGTTTTCGATTTTCGCAACGCTTCCAAGTGTGATGACCTACGGAAAGTTTAGTTAAACGAATAATATCGGCGGTAACTGCAGAAAAACCTCAAAAAACACACACACACACACACCTACCACTTGCAATCGTCCGGAGACTGAAGAGTGGAGTTGGGCACTGTCCAATCCGTAGACGAAGGAGTTCCCAGATCGAGGGATACTCTCATCCCCGACCCGTTATCCTTTGGCTGGTGGCGTAACGGAGCTTGCGGAACGGACATGTCTCCATCAACGTCCAGCGTGTCGGAATATAGCTGATAAATCTGTTGATACGTATGCTGGTACACTTTCCAAGCCTTCCGCAGTAGCCAACCGCCTTTAACGAATCCGCCTATATCCTGACCCAACGACACCAGTATCGCTAGACAGAGCTGACTGTCGGCCAAGATGATCTGCTCCTCCAGTGTCTCGGTAAGCGATTTTCGAGGCTCGCTAGGCCCAAACAGTTTCGAGCGGACCGATTTCAGCCATCCGACGTCACCGGCACACTGTTTCTCGAGCTCTCGTAGGCGTGTCTGGGCGTCGTTCATCTTTTCCGTTTCCCACGATATCACGGCGTTCTGCGAAGCGGAAAGAAACACGAATTCAGCTGGAAAATGTGCGAAAATGTGTGAAGCATGTGCTTAATATTGCATGAAATTCACTGCTACCATGCATCTGAGGTTCCTTTCGCTGGAGACCAGCATGTCCTTTCTGGCATCCGATTGGTGTAACAATTTACAGCAGGAAAAGAAAATTAAACTGAATAATGCACGAGCGTACACGTATCGTTCCGTTCGTCCGCAGGAAAGCCATCATTTGAATCACACTTAACATAAGTCACGTTCGGTAGTGTTTAATATATGATACATGAAACGCACCGTAACGTGAGCAATCGAATGGGGTTTACCTGTTAAAGTGCTTCACAAGTACAAGACATGTACTTTACCAACAATTCAATTTTATCTATACGTATGAAGAAAAGTAAACGATATATCGTTGTTTTGTGTGTATCTAACCATACTCAAGTGGGGAACTGATTCCATCTTAAAACAACACTAAATTGGCCCTATAAAAAGCTGACCATCTTTTGCTGATAGGACAGTACGCGTCATAGTGTCTACTTTAGCATCATGAAGATCATAGCCTTTGCTCTCGTTGTCTGTGTCGGTCTAGTCGTGGGCGCTGAGATCGACAGTGCACCGGAAGTGCCGTCGGATCTAGAAGTTTCGGCAGATGTCGAGGTGCCGGAACAACCAGAAGCTCCTATCCAGCCAGACATTGCACCGGACACTGCCGAAGACCCTTTGCCACCAAGTGAGGATCCACAATCCGAACCAGCTCCAGAAGTTGCTGATGAGGAAGACGAGGAAGATCAGGAGCAAGATGATGAAGCCGCAGACGAAGAAGCGGACCCGTCGGATGATTCCGACGAATCGGACGAAAGCGACGAAATTGAAGAGGCACGCCAGATTACGGAGGAACTGGAAGAACGCCAGCAGGAGTTGGATTATCTGAAACGGTACCTAGTCGGACGGCTTCAAGCTACCGCCCTACTTGACCGTCGTGTTCGCCCATCTGTGATTCGTCGTCCATGGATCCCTCGTCCATGGATCCCTCATCCTTGGATTCGCCGTCCTCGGCTAGTGCTCTAGATACGATTCTATCCATACCAATATACAGTAAAGCAGTAGAACGAGCAAACGAATGAAAAAGTCAGACAATAAAATTTCAATCTATATTTCCCTGCAACTCTGGACACAGTTTTGACGTGGTTTGTACGAAAGCAAAGGGATGTAATTAATCTTTGTCGCTTGACAACGGGCATTGGGATTCATTAGGCGTCGGAACCACCTTCTGCTGCAATGCTGTATCTCCATCACACTTATCACCCGTCGCCAGAACAAGTGCGAGAGTGCAGTACAAACAATTGTGTCGCTTTCGGTGTACCCATGACACGGGTCTAGCTTCTATTGTGACACGTAGTAGAGCAGCGGGCAGATTGGGAGGGAATTGTCTAGCACAACCTGGTGTACCCACCATTAATGTTCTAGCAATTTATCAAATGACACTTTTAACGTTGAATGTGTGGGACGGAGAACCATTCCAACCAGCTGGTCTATTGTTCGCAGTCGAAAGAAAATACGAAGAAAAAAGCAACGGAAATCCCACAGCGACAAGGCACACACGTGTGCAATGGAGGCGCCAGGTTGATTTCGCCATGATTTAAAACCGAAGCATGTGTGTATTGCTTTGAACGCTGTGCTTTTGAAATGCTTCATCTCCATAACCATAGCAACCAGAGGTCTATTCTTGAGCGAGTTTCATCCACACACAGTTAGCACGTTCCCTTTCCCCGTTGCTGGCTGAATGCTTGTTTCTGACAACCTTTTTCCTATCATTAGCATCCTGCACAGCGACTTCACAGCCCTAGAGGATGGGTGTTCTCACAGTTATTATTGTTCTGCTGTGTTTATTGTTTTGCAGTTGAGATTTCTGCTTGCCTGATAGTTAACTACACGGAAACGAATGCATTGCAATGTCTCTTCGCAGCATTGCACAATGCGTCGTTCACAAAAAAAGCAATTCCCTTTTCTTTCTCCGTGTTTAACACACGAGCACAGTATGCTCTTTTCGCATCGTTACCCTCACTGGACAGTTATTTCAAGTTGAACGACACTTGTTACTTACCATAAAGGAGATGAATGTGTGTCCTGCTACAATGTGCACACTGGACGGCCGATCCTTAAAGCTATCCTCGGCCGCTTTAGGCATGTTGTTAAGCCACATGGTGATGCCCTGCTTTACGTACTCCCAATCCTTCAGTTCGTCCATCGTTTCTTCTCGCACGGACGCAGCACACATGATGCAAAAGATCGTACTAACAGACGCATCAACGCACGTTTGACGCGACGAATGAAAACTCAATCGCTCTGAACCGTTTCTGTACACTAATAGCTAATCTATCAAACTACCCGCCACAGCATTATCGTTAGCGGGAAAATGTTTCAAAACAAACGCCTTCGGCAGTAATTAATCTCTGGAAATCTATTAAACGGTTCAATGCGTCAAGCTATAAAAGAAATTAGACAGAACTTTTGTTGTTAGCACGTTAGCAAAAGGTACACCATTCGTTGCCTGCTAGTGGTGTAACAGTTGTGTAAAGTCAGTTTCAGTGAATTAGATCAAGTATCGCTTACACAGCTTAAAAAGCACAATGGGGAGTTCATGTTCAATGGGCACGTTTCTTGCAAGTACCTTTTGCGCCATACAATTTACATAAAGAAGGAAACATTGATTTTTGTTCCATCGATTCAATTCCCCAAGACCCCGAACGCGCACTATACTACAGCATGACACGCAAATCTGCAAAGTACATTCCTGCAGTAAGTGTGGATCGTTGTATGTTTTGCGTAATACACTAAAATAATGAAAAAAAGAAACAAGCTTGCATAGAATGATTTTTTCAGCTGTTGACTTTACGGGCGATGAATTTTAATAGAAAATGTAAACGAAAAGAGGAAATAGCAACCAAGCGGCCGGAAATGGAAAGGTAGAACGATAATTCCGGTTGATTTCCGATCAAATCAAACGACTCTCTTGTTGACCGTGGTAACAGTAATTGATTATGATTGTGAGGTGTTTTTAGTCACAAAACAAAAATGCTAATCTAATTCGATCTTTTCGCTTTCGGTTCCGTTTGTACATGAAGAAAACCGGAAACGGAAACATCGCCATCGATGGAATCGAAAGATTGTAGGTGTACTACAGTCCATACGAAGCTCAAGGATTACGGTAAAGACTTTTCCACAGTGACATAATTGCAAGGCATGTGAGAATTTACGAATCCGCGAACAATTTAAGTGTAGTATGATCGATTTTCGGATCGAACATTCCATGCATGCAATGACAAATGCATACAAGATGAGTAGTGTCCCAGTAGTTTAAATATAGCTCGGTCGCTTTGTCCACCGAAACCGAACTGACCCGTGCTTACTCAACACAAAACTCAACGTCTCGTCTGAAGGGCTCGACAACGGCTGTTAATGCTCATACTGATAAGCTTGCCCTAATCCACATCACAGCACTTTTGCCGAAACACACAAAACTCTGTTATTCCAGCAAATGACTTTTAACAATTGAACGGAGTACCCGTGACAGTGCCAACATTTCTTTGAGCCAATGCCTCATGACCTCGTAGGAGGACGCGCTCGGGCGGAACTAGCGCGACGAGCAGAGCAAAAACCCGACGTCAACAAAAGAATACACCTTGCGCTGATAACATGTGGTTCACACTTTTACACCTCTGACTACGTCATCCAATGTCACACTCACTAACACTTTACGATGCTTAACTACTTCACCGTTCCACGGATCGAAACGAGGGATAAGGTTAAGGCAAGGGTTAGTTTGCTTCGACAGCTTGCCTTAAAGAAACACTCCTTTCGGTCCGTTTATTCGCTTGCCAACTACGCACAAATGTACCACGGACACTGGCAACCACGGATCGGAACAGAAAACTCCACCACCTTCGATTTTGCCCCAAACGGCGGATGCTTTTCTACGACAAAACGTGCAGGATTCGCCGCATTGCAGCTCCTTCCTGAAGAGGTTGGCTAACAACAGTGGACAATCTCTCAGTCGTTATACTCGTGGCCTCCTTCGTCGACAGGATCGCCAAATGTCATCCAAATGTGAGCGAGCCTTTTGCTCTGCATTTTACTCTCCGTCCGGTTTAGCCGGCATCTGAAAGGCTCTCTGTTTTGGTTGCTTTGATGGAACGGCGCCGTTGTTAGCACGCACACATATACGACTTCAATACGGCGACCAGAGCAATCGCTCCGAATTTTTCTCCAAATCGGAATTCGTTAGATAAGAGACGTATCACTACTATTGCCTCGGAGCGACATGGTGGCGTATATTTTAAATTAAAATAGCTGTACAAACACAGAAATACTATATCACAACGGATGGTTTCTTCGGTCAACAAATCGGGGATAACAACTGCCAGGAGGATGTGCTATCCTGCCGGAGAGGATACACGTGTACTTGTCGTGCTTGCTGCTGTACGTAATATGCTACGGAACAGAGTGATGATAAAGTTTGGCATTTAACGCTTCTAGTTTCTTTTTTTTTGTTGTTGTTGCTAAAAAGCTCTAGCCAAGAAGCGTTATCGGTTGATCGGATTAGGAAGGATCATTGTCTAACTAGCTGCTAACGGGTGAGAATACAGACATAGGCTATGTACAAGAATGGCATTACCCTAGCGCCCCTTTGGCGGCACTCTAGATAAACTCTAGTCCCTCGTACTTGTACTCGGTGTGAATGCGCGTTTCCACCATCAGCTGTTCTCCCTCGATGGTGAACGCACTGATGAAGCTGGACGTTTTACCGTTCAGCTCTTCCGTTGAGAGGGCAACGATTATTTCATCGTTGCTCGTCGGCAGGAATTTGAAGCTCGAGTACCCGTGCGTCGATGGCACGTCGTTCCGCTTGAGTTCGATCGCGCGAATACTTTGGAACGTTTCGTCACTCGATATGAGAAAGTTGCAGCCCATGTGCTCGTCCCGTGTTTCGTTGTACCGCTCCCGGGAACAGCGCCTTGGCAAGAAGAACCACCGTCTGTGCACCTCCGACCAAGCGCCAGACTCGTGAATCATGTATCCCGGCCATTCGATGCCAATCGACTTACGGATGGCTTTGTAATTGTTGATCCAATTTAAGTGATACACCTGCAATGATAGCACCAGTTCACGAGACACGGTCAGCGACCGAATATGAAGACAGCAACGATCGCACTCCGACACTTACCTCTCCGTGTACCGTGACCGCCTTCACGTACATGGGATCGTTCGTTTCAAAATCCCCTGCCGATGTGGTCCACTCTTTGCCCATCGATCCGACGTACAGCACCTGATCCTTCACGGTAGCCCACTCCGATTTGAAGCCCTTCGTCGTACGGCCGTCGCCATCCATCAGCAGCACCCAAGGTAGCACCTTCTCGCCCTCGATCTCATACACCAACCCGGTACGATCGTCAAACGTTAACAGCTTGCCGTTAAAGACGACCAACTCGGACAGCTCCATCCCCCGGCCCTTTAACGAAAAGCCCGATTGCAGTGCCTTCGGCTCGCCATCGTCCCACGACACTGTGAGCGATCGTTTCGATGGAATGAAGCTGAGATACCCCTTCAGATAGAAGCTTCCCCACTGATTCTTCTTCAACGCCGAGCTGGTGTCGAGATCGGCAATAATTCCTATCCGGAACGAGTATATGCCACTGCTAATGATCGGACTGGTCAGCGGGTACGTGTGGTTGTACACTATGACCGAACTTCGCAGAAAGCTGTTCGTGGCCGGTGGTGCCTCGCTGATCAAGGGCGAAGGGCTGGAGGAGATGTATAACACCAGGAGCAGGAATGCACACAGTGTCGCGAGCACCCAGGTAAAGTGCACTTGCAACCGTATCGTTCTGTTTCCTATCCTGTACGAAGGAGGCGAACGGAGCGCTTTCCGCCAATCACGCAGATACATTCCGGTGTCGATGATGGTGGAGCCGGAGGACGACTGCTTGGAAGTGGTCTTCCCCGACCCCAAACTAGTGTACGGCAAGGATGACGACGAGGACGACGACGAGATAGAGCTGCTGAACTGCTTCATCTGAGGCGACGTCTCCGCCGTAGGAGAGAACACTTTGCCCGATCAATAATGGGCTGTTTTCAAGGCAAGGCTGCGCTGTGCTAATGCGTATGCAGCAGCGTTCCGGCAGGCGGGATACACGCACGGTCCAGTACACGTCACAATGCCATCGTTATTAGAATAATTAGCCTAGCATTTATCTCAATCTCCCACGACAACACCGAATTTTTAAGTTCCAATCAAAACTTTCTACACCGCGACGTGACATTTGCTAATCAGATGTCAAAGGAAAGTAAAAGCTCAGGAGATGTTTGAAATAAAATATACGCACGTGTTGTTCACGGGCGAGGAATGATAAAAAACTTACAAACTTAACATTTTAATTTGAATGGAAACTTGTTTGTGAATAAACGATGCGCGTTCAAACAAACGAAATGGACTGGCTGCAAATATACAGATGGTACGATTGATGCCCTTGCAGCATAACAGGGTGTTGCAGAATTAAAACCGCTTGACAGCTGTTTCGGAGCACAGGGTTTATAATGGCATCGAACATTTGAGGTATGCAGTGAGAAAATGAAACAGATCTAAAATGTATGCCGCAGAAGTAAATGTGCTGTAGGAATGCACGATTTACAAGCGCTATATCAACTATGGAAAGACAATGCGGCTGGACCGTTACGCTCGAATAAGAATGGCTATCAAATCGTTTGGATGCTTAGCGAAATGATTTCCTCTTCCCATTCTTGTTAACCTGAGGTCTGCGGCAGTGTAACAATTTCACGCACCATAAAATCTTAGTTGAAATAGAAGTAGGCGGTTACTTGTACTCTCCCTTATAAGGAAAAGCTCCAATAATGGAGATTATCATCTCTTCCTACCTTAGTCATTTATCGAACCGAAATACTCATTGCCCCGTTCTGGCACTACACTATCAGAACATGATGATGGCCAGGTTGTTCGGCATCTTGGTGGTGCGATGAAAGATTCCTTAAAACTTATTCAGATCAAACTATCTCATACGATGTTTATCTCGCATGAGAAGAAATGCTGCCCCATCGCTATACCAAAAGAGGGTCGAATTAAAATCACGTGTGGTAAGTGGCGTCACGATGATGTCATCGATGTCTCTTTAACAAGCGGCAAACCTTAGCGAACGTAAGTTCCTTTTCCAGTTCGTCTAATTTCTAAATAATAATTGTCATCAACCTTTTTCCCAATCCCAAAACGCATATGGCAACAGATTTCTTCTTGTACAGAAATAATTTATTCAATCATTTCCTCATTTTTTGTGGGGAAGAAGCTAAACAAATGATGTCAAATGACACACATTGCCTGCTCCCTCCTGTGTTGTTGCTGATGCTGCTGTTGCTGATGCTGCTGCTGCTGCCCGAGAAGTACATCACACGTAGTTTAGTACTCCTCAGCACCTTCGCCTTCTCCTTCGCCGGAATCCATTCCGACCTCCTCGTAATCCTTCTCGAGGGCGGCCAAATCTTCACGGGCCTCGGAGAATTCACCTTCCTCCATACCCTCTCCGACGTACCAGTGCACAAAGGCACGCTTGGCGTACATCAGATCGAACTTGTGGTCCAGGCGAGCCCAGGCCTCGGCGATGGCCGTGGTGTTGGACAACATGCACACGGCACGCTGCACCTTGGCCAGATCGCCTCCCGGCACAACGGTCGGGGG
>STHB01000005.1:1994971-2061423 GCA_018908115.1 Anopheles rivulorum
TTGGGACATTCCTCTTTAGGGGGTGATTTGCGTCTTCGTGTAGCACCTTGCTCCAATATAGCCGACAACGTAATGCCCTTCATCCGCATTTTGCATAAAGGTTTTGGTTGGATCCAACTGAGACATCACATTAATTAGATCTAATTGCAATTAGGTACTGTACCGCAAAGTGGCCAAACATTTCAATTCTATCGCAAACAACAAACTTCACACAGGACTACCAATTACAGTTTCTTACGTTTTTCGCGTCGCGCTCCTCGATTCCAATGGTAGTAATAACCGCAATTATTTGTTACGGAACATTTTCGAAGAACTCTTCCTAATTTAGGATCCTTTTATCCCTACAAAAGCCTCGCGATTGTGACAGCTCGCCAAGCAAAGGGTGTTTGTAATTTTTTTTTATTATTGTTTATCTGCTTTGCTTTTTGTTCGCATCTTCGATATGTTCCCGCTTCGGATACGATTGAATCCGCGTTAGTTAGTATGAAATTCTATGAACATTATTGAAGCAAGCTTGAACTGCTTGGGTTGTGAGGGAATTGTTTTGATGAGTTTTCGACTCTAAGCCGACTACGGCAGTATATACTTAACTTTGCTTGATGAGGACGAATGAGAAAGCAGTGATGCCAGAGTAAAAAACATATTCATGCAATGATTTTAATTGTATTCAATGATCTCCTATGAAAAATCTTTAACGAAATGATTAACAATGGACAAAATAAGTTTTGTTGTAGAAGAAATTTTATTGATATTAGCTGTGGGAAATGCGTTTTTCGATTCACACAAAATACGACGCCGTTTCAATCACTGTACGGCCAATGGATCGACCACAGTGCATTCAGTACAATTGCCAAAACACGGGTCAGTTTGGACGAAAATGACCAAATTCCAACAAATGGAAAACGATGGCGAGCAAATAAAAAGGTTTGTGTTTGGCAGTAAATCTAGAAACGGTGCCTCATACGTAGGCGAAAAGCTAGAAATACTCATACCGGAGGTAAGTTTGTGATTAGAAACATTAGAGGCGGTTGCATGTCGATTTTGTTTGCTTTTGGGCTGACGCTTGCGTCCTATACCAAGTGTCAAACCACGAGTGCTCGGCTCGCTAATCTCGCTCACGTACACATTGTATTCGAAGAACAACATTTTGAAGGATCGTTTTATCGTTTTTCAGCTTCCACTGCCTGGATATTCCTTTTACACCTGGCCGTCCGCCCCAGTACTGGCTTGGTTTCTGTGGGAACGGCGACACTCGCTCATCAACAAGCGGATACTTGAAATAGGTGCCGGCACAGCGTTGCCAGGCCTGCTGGCAGCCAAGTGTGGAGCTCACGTAACACTCAGCGACTGTAGCACGCTACCGAAAACCTTGGAACACATACAACGTTGTTGCCGATTGAACAACCTAGTGCCCGGACCCGGTAAGGACATCGAGGTGATTGGTCTTACGTGGGGCCTATTCCTGGATCAAGTATTGCAGCTTGGACCACTGGACCTGATTCTCGGTTCCGACGTGTTTTACGACCCATCGGTGTTTGAGGACATTCTGGTGACGGTTTCATTCATACTCGAGGCAAATCCGGGAGCAAAATTCATCTGCACCTACCAGGAGCGGAGTGCCGACTGGTGCATAGAGAATCTTCTGAAAAAGTGGGATTTAGTGTGTTCCGTAATAAGCTTAGACAATCTCAGTGAGGATCTTGGTGTTGATCCACAGGAATTGATGGGCAACCATACTGTGCACTTGCTAGAAATAATACGAAAGCCAATCGGATAGACAATTCCCCCGGTTCAAATTGATAGACAATAGATTGATACTGCGATGTCTTCCACCACCGCTGCTGCTAGCACCATCGCCCGAGGCGTGCAAAAATTGTTCGTGGGCAACCTGCCGTGGACGGTCAGCACGAAGGAGCTTAAAACGTACTTTTCCAAGTATGGACATGTCCATTCGACGAACGTAATCTATGACAAAACGACCGGCATCAGTCGTGGGTATGGATTTATCGTGTTCAGCACGCGCGAGGGCTTCACCAATGCCACCAACAACCGGTTACACGTGCTTGAGGGACGTGTGCTGGACTTACAACCTGCCTCTTCTTAACATTTAGCGTAGGGAAAGTAACATTTCGAAGAGTTAATTTCCAAATCGTTTTAAGACCTACAATCTAATCTAACCGTTGATTGGATTGAATAGAAACTCTATTTAGCCTTAAAAATCTTACAAGACCGTGTGAATTATTTCGCGTCCGTTGAATCGTCCGCTTCCGCAATGCCCATCTCGTCGTCGTATTCCTCTTCGGTGATCTTTTTCCTTTTCACCTTCTTCAACAGTCGAATGTCGTTGGCAAGTTCCTCTAGTTCTTCCTGTGAAAATTTTGCCCGTTTCTTCTTGATCGGAAGTGCTTCGCCAGCTTCAACGGCGGCTTTTCGTATTTGTTTCTTTTCCCTTCGTTTGTTGCGAATTTCCTTGCGCTCCTCGCGCACCTTAGACGCTAGCTCCCAGGGAACGGACTTCTTTCTGATGAGTTTCTTTTTGCTCTTCCACTCGCCAGTCTCGGCGAACTTTTTCAGTTTGCTCTCGAACGACGCTTGCTTTTGCTTGTCCTTGTAAACAAGCGCGAATACGTCCACCATCTGCTCCGGTCCACGGAACGATTCTTTAAACTGGGGCTTCATCTCTGGCATGCGGGGCAGCTGCAGTAATCCATAACTTGTCGCTATCCTACCGAGATCAAGATCCTTCAAGCATAGGATTAAATTACACTCGTGCTTTGTGTAGGCCTGCACGTGCGACACAAACGCTCGGTTCGCTTTGTCGAACGTAGCACGATCGGTCTTCTGAAGCTGATGCAACGTTTTTAACGTTTCCGCCAGTTTTGCTTCGGGCAGTTCCAATTCTATTTGCTTCAGCGAAACTTTTTGGTTTCGCGTCAAAAAATCTACATACGCATCTTCCGTGGGCAGCAGCATAATAAGCGCATTTCCTTCCGTTCCTTGGCGTGCTGTGCGACCAACACGGTGAACGAATGCAGCTGCGTTTGATGGTGGTTCCCACTGGAGTACCCAGTCCACTTCAGGAATATCAACGCCACGAGCAAGCACATCAGTGCAAAGTAACAATGCGCTGCCAGCTTTGCGGAATGATTTCAGTATTCGGAAGCGTTCCGACTTCATCTTTCCGTGCAAGGCCAATACCTGCATCGATGAAACAAGCTCCGCCAAAGCGATGGACCAGTACTCGACGCAAGCACACGTGGGAAAGAATACCATCGCTTTCTTGATGCTCCGGGTGCTTATAAATTCCAGCAATGCCACCAATTTTTGCTCCGGTTCAACGACGATGTAATAATTTTGCAACAATTTCGGCGTGCTTGTGGCGGCCTTCTCGCGCACACTGACCAGCACAGGATTGCGTAATCCGGCGCGCATTAAATCTTTTACCTCCTTGGTTTGTGTGGCCGAAAACAACCCGGTTCGGCGCTGTCGTGGAAGATAATCTAGAATGCTGTTGATCGTCGCCTCAAACCCCATGTCTAGCAAACGATCCGCTTCGTCCAGCACGAGCAGTTCTAAACTCTTCACCTTTGCGGCCAGATTCAGGTCTCGCTTGCGCTCAAACAGATCGTGCAGCCGGCCGGGGGTGGCTACAAGTATGTTGGCACCTTCCTTCAGGATCGCCAGTACATCTTCTTCAACGGCATTTCCACCGATGAGCATCTTCTGTCGAAAGCAGCACAGTTCTTCGTGACTTAGGAACTCGGACAGCACGTCGTGTATTTGAGTGGCCAATTCGCGTGTGGGTGAAACGATAACTGCTCCAATTTCGTGCTTTTTCCATGCTTCGTTGCGCTTCCGTTTCAGCAACAACTCTAGTAAGGGCACAAGAAATGCTAGTGTTTTTCCGGAGCCCGTGACCGCCTCTGCAGCTACGTCTTTGTAGCCCAAAAGCAGTGGAATGGTAGCAGCCTATAAAACGAAACAGATATGTTCACGTAAGGTTGTTGCCAAGGATGCGAACAGTAACCAGTAACCTTTCATACCTGAACCGGTGTCATCTTCGCAAAACCCAGTCCTTCAATCACTTCCAGCACCGGTGCACTTAACGGTGTGGACAAATCGACCCATTTCACGCTTGGGCGAGGCATTTTCGACTGTTTCGATTGTAAACTGTTCTTTGTGTAAAATTTAACAAACAATTCAGATGAAGATATAAACACGCGTGAATCCGAAGCACATGCCCATATTTACATCGAACACCTCATTTGACAGTTGCTGGTGCGGGTTTGATTGACGTTTTCCAAAACCCGGCGGTAGTGGTACAACAAACTTCGCGGCGAAACAATTGTTTACCGAAGCTTTGCTGCTTGTACGAACGGAAAGCGGAACAAATAGTTTTGAGCAGTGAGAGATATTCAAGCGAAACGAAAACGAAACGCTTGAAGAAAAGCGAAACAAACATGGCACAGAAACGCGCTTCGAACGGAGCTCGGTTGTTGAAGGAGGAAAGCGATTTGATGGTCATACGGCCGCTTGGCGCGGGACAGGAAGTGGGCCGATCCTGCATCATGCTGGAGTTCAAGGGTAAAAAAATCATGCTCGACTGCGGCATTCATCCGGGACTGTCCGGGATGGATGCGCTGCCATTCGTCGATCTGATCGATGCGGATCAGATCGATTTGCTGTTCATCTCTCACTTCCATCTGGATCACTGCGGCGCATTGCCGTGGTTTCTGCAGAAGACCTCCTTCAAGGGAAGATGCTTTATGACGCACGCCACTAAAGCCATCTACCGATGGATGCTGTCCGATTACATCAAGGTGAGCAACATTTCCACCGACCAAATGCTCTATACCGAGGCCGACCTGGAAGCCAGCATGGAAAAGATTGAAACGATCAACTTTCACGAAGAGCGTGACATTCTGGGAGTACGCTTCTGGGCTTACAATGCGGGTCATGTGCTTGGGGCTGCGATGTTCATGATCGAAATTGCAGGTATCCGAGTGCTGTACACTGGAGACTTTTCGCGGCAGGAAGATCGGCATCTAATGGCGGCGGAAATTCCGGCCATGCGACCGGACGTGCTCATCACCGAGTCTACGTACGGTACGCACATTCACGAGAAGCGCGAGGATCGCGAAAATAGGTTTACTTCGCTGGTGCAGAAAATCGTCACACAAGGAGGTCGGTGTTTGATTCCGGTGTTTGCGCTTGGCAGAGCGCAGGAACTGTTGTTGATATTGGATGAATACTGGAGTCAAAATCCCGATCTACAGGAAATTCCAATTTACTACGCTTCGTCGCTAGCGAAGAAATGTATGGCCGTGTACCAAACGTATATCAATGCCATGAACGATAAAATTCGGCGCCAGATTGCCATCAACAATCCGTTCGTGTTTCGGTTCATCTCGAATCTGAAAGGGATCGATCACTTCGATGATGTCGGGCCTTGCGTCGTTATGGCATCGCCCGGCATGATGCAGAGCGGGTTGTCACGCGAACTGTTCGAATCGTGGTGTACGGACCCCAAAAATGGAGTCATTATAGCCGGTTACTGTGTTGAAGGTACACTGGCCAAAACGATCCTGTTTGAGCCGGAAGAAATCACCAGCATGAACGGACAGAAGTTGCCCCTCAACATGTCCGTAGACTACATTTCCTTTTCCGCTCACACGGACTATCAGCAGACGAGCGAATTCATTCGTCTGCTACAGCCCACCCACGTGGTTCTGGTGCACGGAGAACAGAATGAGATGGGCCGTTTGAAATCTGCGCTGATGCGCGAGTATGAGGCCAATCCGAAAATACAAATCACGTTCCATAACCCGCGCAACACACAACCGGTAGAACTTTACTTCCGAGGTGAGAAAACGGCCAAAGTAATGGGTACGCTGGCCGTCGGCGAACCGGCAGACTGCCAGCGATTGAGTGGAGTGTTGGTGAAGCGCGAGTTCAAGTACCACCTGTTAGCTCCAACCGATCTTTCAAAGTACACCGATATGAGTATGTCGATCGTCACACAGAAGCAGAGCATTCATTGGCCTGGGTCGCCGGTAGTGCTGAAGCTGCTGCTAGAGCGTGCCGGTGGACCGGGATCCGTAGTTGAACGAGCAGTCGTCGAAGGAAGCACAGCAACGGCACGGTTACGGGTTTGCGATTGTATCGATCTTACGGCAGACGGCAAGATCGTTACGCTCGAATGGCAAGCAACACCGGTAAATGACATGTACGCGGACATGGTGATGGCATGTCTGCTGCAGTGTGACATCGCGGGAAGTAGCGTCATCGGAACACGGATGTCCAAGGTGGATGAAAAACATTACCAGGACTGTCTGATCGAAACGCTGCAAGAACTGTTCGGGGAGCAGTCGATGGAGAAATTTATCGATTCGGATCGGTTGACAGTGACCGTACGGGGCAAGCGGATCGTGATCAACCTGCAGACACATGAGGTCGAATGCGACCAGGACGAGCAATTGTACCAAACGGTGTACATGACCGTGCGGAAGCTGCGACAAAGTTTACTGTTGTAGATCGACGACGAAGGATGAGCATTTGTATTAAAATTAAATGAAATTGAATAAAATGCACTTAACGAAATAAACTTTTGCCAAAAATGTTCTACTGAACGAGACACGCGAGACACAATAAAAACACACAGGAAAATAATTTATATAAATATATATTATATACTATATATATATATACGGATCGTACGGGGATTGCATTCATCGAATATTGTTTTTCCATTCGCAGTCTGTATAAACAAGGTTAGAGGTGGATTAGCATTGTTTGAGGCAAGGATAAGTTGCTAGACGTCTGCTGGTTTTACACACTAGACAAAGAAAAGAAAACATTTTCCCTGCGATCCTCGATCGATAATGGAATAAAAGTTCTAGCGCAACACGGAGCTATATTTTCTTTTCGGGATGAAACAATGTAAAGAAATGCACTTTGCGTATTACCTTGCTGCCCGATAATACTGAACATAGGCTACACATAGCTAGCTGCCTCCTTCTCGGGGGCCTATTGCATTACGATTCTACTGTAAGACCTACACACGCTACAATCCACTGACTCAAGCTGTATTTGAAAGTGTAATAAATAACGTACCTAATAAAACAAAATAATACAAAACTAATGCGGTGAAACGTGTGAAACAACGAGACACACTTGCGCTAACGCACACAATACCTGTACAAGTACCATAATGCTACATATTTTGGTAATATCGCTAAATAAAATCTTTGCTTGTACGCTTAGTGGAGCGATGAGGTTTGCTCTATCTGCTTCTTTTGCTTTCAAGTGCTGCCTGTGTGTGTGTGTGTGTGTGTATTTTCGGCTCTTGTCCAAATTCCTACCGGTGCGGTCAGTGTGTAATCGCTAACTTGAAAGTACTAATTTTCACTCATCATTACGAAGCATTCCAGTCTCTTGGTTCAGTGCATGTTCCGCGTTCTTCTGAAGAATCGTACACATGCTTTTTTACTTCTTAGCGAATTGTCAATACCCGTAGGACACGGTCTGGCAGCCAAATCTGTGCCCCTTGGAGTAGCAGGATTCGCAGAATCGAACAATGGTACAGTTGTAAAAAAATAAAGAAACTAATAACTTATATCGCGATCGCTCACTATCACTGTACACCTATCGTCCGTAGCTAACCGCTCAGTGTTCACTTTCGTTTTTTGTACCCCTCTGCGTACAATCAGGAGAACGGATTGCTACGGCGCTTCAGTGATCCAAACTTCTTTTCCGCCTCTAGCAGCATCTTTTCGTTGCGAATCACCTCGAAAGGGGCCATCTTAAGCAGCTTCCCGCCAGCAACTCCACCAGTCAACCGAGTTCCATCGGGCGCTCCAACCGCTTCATCCGCCAGTTCGTCCGAAGGGAAGTCCTCGAAGCTCATATTGCTAAATCCCATCGCTTTACAGTTAGATTTAGAGCTGGCCTTCGGTTGTTTGGCTGTTTGGTCATCTTTTCTGCCCTTTCCGATGCTTGCGACCCCGCTTTCCAGTACTGCTTTGCGATAGCCACTAACGTTGGCCTTCATCTTTTGGCCAAGGGTACTTGATGGTTCCTCATGACGCCCGTGACTGGCACTGGCACTGCTTTTCTCCTGCAAATGATTATACTTTACCTTTTGCTTTTTGGTCAGAAATCCTTTTGAGGACACTTTCACAACCGTGTCGCTGCTGTTGTCGTCGTAATCGTCCGACTTGAGATTACGCACGTCGTCATCGTCGTCGCCATCTGGGCAGAAATTTACGTAATTGTTGTCTGGCGAAATGGAGGTGACGCTATGCGAAGGAATCTGGCTAAAGTTTACGTAATTGCGCCGCGCATTTAAGTGCTGCTGTCCTGCCATAGCCGGATGTTGATGGAGATGACTGTTCATAGCTGGCTGCTGATTTGGGTTAGAAGCTGGCGTGGTCATAGATGAACTCAACGGCACGGAAGCTGGTGGTGCAGGGAGTATCGGTATGGTCGGAACAGTGGCGATAGTGTGAGGAATAATGTGGGTCAATGTTACGCCTCCGGACTCGAGGGTAACTCGCGAGATTAACGATTCCTGAGGTGCATTTGTGATAGGAGCTTTTGGTGAATGTGCCACTCCACCAGAGGCAGTGGCAGGTTGTAGCGTGGGAGATGCCACAGCCATTTTGGCAGTAGGCAGTGCTGTCACCGTTCCAGGCGAAAGCGTCGTTACAACGGGAACCATCGGTGCGATGGGAAACGGTTCCAATCCGAATAGATCGCGCCGCGCATTAGGGGAAACTTTTTCCCGCTGTGGCGATATCGGATCTACGTTTAAATCGAAAAAATCGTTACAACACACAGGATGTATCGGAGGTTCGCAGGTTGTTGCTGTCGGTTTGATCGGTGTAGACGTGATGAAATCATTTGACAGTAGCTCTACCGTTCCACTGGCAGGGCAGTGCTCCGGGATGGGATGTACTTCGGGTAGAAACTTTATACCACTGTTCCGCTTCGGCGCGAACGGTTTGCGAAAGGGAGCCATCGCGAACGGATCCAATTCTGCATCTGCTTCATCGTCTTCCACACTGTTTTGCTGTCGTTTAGCGACTATTTCATCCTCTGGCGTAAACGGGTCCATTAGGATCTCTTCACCGCTTGTATTGTTCTCTGCCGCCGATTCGTAGTCCAGCTCGTCATCCAACAGAAGCGGTTTCTCGCCCTGTATCATGTCTTCTTCGGCGGAATCATCTTCATCGATGACACTGTGCTTCGAGTCTAGATGTTCCCGTTTCTTAACGCGTACCCGCGTCACTATTCGGCTCGTGTTGTCCTCGTTGGTGGTCACGCTTTCGCATTCCGCGTGGTAGGCACTTGAACCGCACGTTTTAATACTCTCGCTAATACAATCATCCACACTTCCCTCCCCGCCAAAGACTCCTCGTCCGAACGGTTTTCTGCGGGTCGGTTCTTGCGACGGAACCTTCGCATTGGTCTCATCTCCTTCCGCAAAATCATCGTTAACGCGTAGATCCGATGCCGATCCGATCGAATCATCATCCGAAGCATTGCCGTTCGCCGGAGCATTCGGTACTTCTCGATTTCCATTCTTTCGTGCTAAACGGCGATCCTTGGTTGCTGTTACGGCGACCGCTGACGATTCTTTGCTCGCTTGTGCCACTTTGCTGCGCAGCTTCTTGACCAATTGTACGTTTTTCATTTGACTCTTGTCGACCTTATGGTAGACTGCTTGCAATTTTTCTGGAATGTTGCTCTCTACGAATTGCTTGAAACTGTGTTTCTTTGCACTTCCACCACCAATGCTGCCGCTGTTGTGAGGATGGCCTATTCCCACCAGACCACCAGTCCCACCGACTGTGCCACCAATGCCCGCCGATCCGACGGATTCGGAGTAAAACTCGGAATCACTGTCATCCGACGTGATGTCGTTGGAGTTGAGCTTTTCGTACTTGTTACGATCGTCCAGCGGGAGCTTAATGAAACTGGGAGATCCCTTTTCTCCGCTGCTGATGAGATCGTCCAGCTTCAGATTCTTTGGTCCGAGTACTGTTTTGTCTATCCCCATGTCCTTGTGTGGGTTGTTGATGCCCCCGACGTCGATGCCATTGTTGCATGGCTCCGTTGGTGTGTTTTCTATCAGACTTTCTTTGCCTGCTCCTCCTTGCCCACTTCCCACCGCATATCGCCAGCGATCACTTATCTTGGAAGCCAGCTTCGAAGAGCTACTTTTCTGCTTGAAACGCTTCGGCAGGGTAAACGGTGCTGACCCGAAGGGATCCTCCTCGAGCGTCAGTAAATCCTTCCCCGATGAACCGCCGTTCGTTGCAATCATACCGGTAGATAGGGCCTGCGATAGGGATCCACGCTGGGAGCCCCAGTATGAGACGCAACGGTCCGATCTCATTTCCTCCGGAGAGGTCACGATAGAGGTTTGGCTCCCTTCAAGCCGTAGTTTGTCAAACTCAGCTCCAAACAGTTGATCTTCGGTGAGCGTTGAGATGGGGCTGAACGGTGAAGGATCGCCGAACGGATTCCACGTGGACGATCCGGACAAAGGGGAAACAAGCGATTTTTCACTGTTTGAGTTGCTCAACATATGCTGCTGCGAGTGCGATAGCACTGTTGGCCTCGGCCGAATGGAAACCGTGGTGGTGGAGGTCGACATCGGATCTTGCTCGAATGGAGACAACAGAGCGGCAGGTGACACAGCTGCCGAAGGTACCGCGAATCTGCCAAAGAAAAAGAATCATGCATTGAATCTTCGTGTCTTTTTAGCGGTATGTTTACTTACTTAAAGCTGTTTGAATCTCCTTCTGCCGGGCTTTGTCGCGGTACGGAAGCAGCGAGAAACTTATCGTCAAAGTTGGCCACAAACTTATCACAATCTACGATAGCTGCCGGAATTGGCGAAATGACGTTTTTGGGCGAGGGATTCAATGGGATTGCTGCCAGCGTGAGTCCTATCGAAGGTGTGCTCGAAGTGTGCTGAGTAGGTTTCGGTCTAGATCGCGGTGCTACACTAGTCCCGTGCCCGATGTTCGCCGTCACCGCCGCTGCCGTCTGTCTGGAATCGTTCGCCATAGCCGTGGCCGTATCGTACGCGTACTGCTGGTGCATACCGCACACGTTCACACCAGCGTTATGCTGATTGGTTGTCGACTGGGGCATCTTACCACACTGTATCTTCGTATCCGATAAGCGAGCTGTCTTGCTTTCCCGTGGTACACTCTTCCTTCACGCTCGGCTCAATCATTCCCCATGGCCATGTGTGGTGGTTGGTAACCTGTGGAGGCGAGTAGGAAGACAGACGCGTTGCATGCGTGAAATCAGTAACACTGCTGCGTACCGAGCGTGCGAGCACCTAGATACGAGATGAAACGGAGGATGCAATCATAACTGGACTTTTTGTTTACATTGACCGATAAAGCAAAACCCGTTCGGGTAGGTCTGCGTGGGCGAGCGGATGAGGGTGCAATACAACTGTAGACGATAGCAGGAGCAAACACTGACATACACAGGCAGGCAGTGGCCTGCTTAGACGATTTCTTGGGTCTATCACTCGCTTTGCATTTGCACTATTCGGAAGCATGAGAAGGTACAGGCGCAATGTAAATAACAGCTGCTCTTCTTCCTCTGCACTGCTGTTCGAGTACATCCGCTACGTCAGCGATAAAAAGCACGCAGAATGACGAAACCTACCTGCAGCAAATTCGGTACCACTAATCACTAATCACTTTCGTCCAGCTCAGTAGCTTTTAGACGGCCCATCCACTTACCTATGGTAGATTGAGTAGATGCTTTACGGATAATGAAAACGTTTCACACAGCGTTTTGTATTCAACACTGACCAAAAGCCAGCCTACACAGCAAAATGCACTGAAATTGGCCACTTTTGGGGGAGAATAGGCACGGCGCTTTGCGGTACGTTATGAAGCACAGGTATTAAGTACGGTTGTTTCGTTACTGATTCATCTTTGGCAAAGTGTTGTTTGTAAAAGTATTCTGATTCACACAAAATTGCACCTCCGATCCGCCTAATGTTGTGAAGTTCTTTCCCTGGCAGTTGCTGTCAAAAGCGAGCAAGCAGGCTGATGCGAAGTCGAAAGTGACTTGAACCAGTTGTTGAAGGCATAGCAGAAAGTGAAAACACGCATGGAAAGAGAATTCGCGGAGAGCTTTTGTTGAATACGACCGAAGGCAAAACAATACAAAAAGTTATCGTTTTCAAGTATTATATTTTTGCATCACATGTTGAAATTGTGTATCATCGATGTCCACTTCTGATAAAGCATCGTTCATGTTACAGAAAACCGGGGAAATCTTAATTAAGATCCTATAATCATCCGGTTGCTCTTTTTTCAATTGAGCAACAAGCATTTCAAGGTCAGGATCGTTGGGGTTAATAATTTCGTTCATTACAATGGCGTAGGGTCTGATTCGCATCGGGAACAGTGCAAAATATTGTTTGCTAGATAGCTGATCCTTGGTGGCACGAATACAAACGCTAAGCAGTGGCTGGGCTCGGGCATGGTTCTGCTTTGCTAGATAGGAGATCGTGGCGTAAAAGGATTCACTTATCGTAAGGCAACGTACCAGAAATTTAAACTCATTCAACGACTGCAGCGAGTCATAATCTATGTCGTGGGTTTTCATCAATCCGTCTACGAGAGCGCTAAGAAACTGTGGGTATATCTGTGCAAGAGCTTTTATGAGACTGGGACAATAGTACCGAATAGCAAGTTTCCATAATCTTATAAAAAAATTGGTCAGAGAAACATCTTCTTTAAACGCTTGCACAAATGGCCTCAACAGCTGCAGTTTCTCAAGCAAGGATTGTTCTGCTATTGGTTCTATATCAACTTCTCCCAGACCGGCATCTAATATTGTCGCTATCTGACTCATAATTGCATCACAAGCGCAAATGCTTCCGAGCGCCATTTCTTTGGTGATGTTTTTCATGATCGGCAGATCATTTTCACTGATGGTGACCTTTGGAAAAATTTCACTGCAGATGGACGGGTCATTTAGGTTGTTTAACAGATCGATATTCTGGGGAACAATGTTCTGAAAAAATACTATCTTTAACGAACCTTCTCAGTACCAGTCACAGAACGTTTTTCAAGAGCTTACCAGGTTGGAAAGGATTTCCGGATCTGACTCATCCCACGATTGATCGACGAGCTTGTTTAACTGATCTTTTATCCGCTTTTGATGGTTGGTGTCGTGCCAAATGCTGACTGGAAGTTTATTCTTAATTTTGCAAGAACACGCGTATTGAAACTGAAAGTCCATATCTGAGACAAACCCGCGATTGATCGCTTTGATGTTTTTCCGATATTCCTATAGGGATGCGCGCAATTCCTGCTTCAAACCGAACTGTTTAGCTTGACAGCTGCTGTCAAGGAAAAGCTGCTTTGATTGGAAAGTCGCGAAAGAACGTAATCACAACAAACTGAAGAAAACGAACGGGACACACAGTTTTTGTGTTTGTGCAAAGCGTGTAAACCATACTTCGCAGTGCAATTTGCGGAAGCTGGAGCAGCAGAAACAAAAATGTCTACAATGCTAGCAGAAGTAGAAGCGCTGGTGCTTCAATATGTTCCTGAATTGATAAAATCGCTAACCGGGTTTGGTGTAAGTACTTTTGCTTAAGTTTTGTTGTGCTAAAGAAATACAGTCAATTATTTGCGATATTCGTGATTTCAGGAATCAGAAGAAAACTTTAATATCTGCTATGATTTCACCCTGGGGACCATAAGAAACGATCGGTATCTGTCAGTCAATAGCCATGAAATACGGAGAAAGATGCAGGCGCTTATAGAGAACATGGAAATTTCAAACTTTACCACTGAAGCTAGCCATTTGCGTCGATGCTACGAGGAGTTGATCAGTGATCCAGCGTGTTTGGATCACTATGTTCATGACATTCACTGGTCGGTACTATTGTTCCTTCTAACGGTGGCCTATAATCCGGTCGGAGCTCTAAAAGAACGATTACGCACGGGTGAAGTCATACAGCTTTTTGAACCAGTTGCAACCGAAGTGAGTTGCCAGGATAAGGATCGCGAAGATTTGATTGCAGAATTATTGGAAGACAACCTTCCGCTTGCACCCCACGATGATAAAGAAGGATCGGAACTGAGTGATTGGAGTGATTTAGAGGAGAATGCATCGGGGAACTACAACAGTATAGAACAGAAGGAAGTGGAAATAGAATGCATCGAAGTTGGTAACAAACTGGAAAGTAGTGCTGGTGGACTACTCGAGCCGATCGTGTTTAACAAGATTGAACCTCCGAGACAAGAGGAAAGTTTCGAAACCTTTAGCGATGAGTTTTCTGACGAATGGTTACAGAACAACGTCCAAGAGGCTTGGTGGAACGATCCGCAGTACAAGGTAGAAGTAAACAGCGAACACAGAGGGGCATCGTTTTGCGATTTCTGGACCGAACGCATCGTAAAAGTATCTCATGGATTTCTTAAAAGTGATCCCGTCTCGACGGTTTCAGAGTACTCCATGCTAAGGGAAATATTGTGGATGTTTACCAACCCCGTTGATTGTAAGCTGTTCCGCATCGATGACGATCAGATTTGGATCAACACAAATGTGTCGCTATCCAGCACGACCGAACATGGCATACAGACATTCCTGTTGAACTTTACCGAATACATGACCATTGCGTATCGGTTGCGAAATTTTTGTAGCAGCATTTTGGAACACACGGCTCGAAGCCTTCCTGCTCCACATTCCTTCGAATGCTATGCGGCCGGTGTAAAGAGTTTTCTCAACAACATGGAAGCGGTAATGATACAACACGAAAAGGAGCTTATTAAACAGGAACCAGGTAAAACATACACAATCATAAAGCTTTTCCATGAGCTAGAACCGGAACTGTTTGTGCTGAAAAAGCTGTACGATATACATAAGTTTTCCGTACTGGATTGGACCAAGTACCCCGCACACATTGCCGTGGCTCATTTGCTGTCCGGGCTTTTCCGAAGTGTTAAGCTTAGCGCCAACCTGGAAAAGGGCAACCTTGCCTTTGCATTGCTTCTAGCTGCATTGAAGTGTTACATGAACATGATCGACACCTGGTGGACGGAAGGTAGACTCGATGATTGGCGGGAGGAATTTTTGGTAGAGAAAACATTTGCAGACAGTTCTTCCACCGGTTTGCAGACCGGGTATCAGGCAAGACTGTTCTCGAAATGCAAGATACGATCGTTTTACGTTAGTTCCGCCATTTCGGAGGTGATTGAAAACGACCCGATCATAAAGCTGTTACTACATCATTCATTGGAAGCCGGTTACACGTTAAACATTCTGAATGGGTTGGACAGAATAAGCGACATGCGGAAGGAACAAGGAACGGAAGAAAATTTGATCTATGCTAGCTTTCTAGAGACGATCGTACAAGAGCTGGAAAGATTTCGCACAGAAAATCCCCCAGAGAAAAGCTCGGAAACTAATCAACAAGCCATCAATCAACCAAAGGTATGTATTGCGATGTTTATTACTTTGTAAGATTTTTACTGATATACTGTATTATCTTACAGAAAAATGAAAGCGTCTTTTTGAAAAATCTTCGTAAGCAAATGCGTGAAGTTTGTGACGACGATCTATTGCTTTTAGCGTTCAACAGTACGCTCCAATTGGTCGAAGAGAGTTGTCGACAGACAGCCGGAACAGCAGAGGTTTCGTCTGCGATTGAACAGTCAACTCGAAAACTTTCGAACGCTTACACTCTCTATATGATTCTAAACTCAATTTCGACCCTTCAGCTTCCACTCGAGCACGTGTTGTTTAATGCTATCAAAAACCTGATGGAAACGAAGCGACAGGCAGCAAACCACTATGTGACGTACATCTATAAGGACGAATTTCATGTGATGGATCATCTGAAAAATATTCGTAAGGTTCTGTTGCTCGAGGCAAGCGATCTCATGGATTACTTCTACAGCGATCTGTTCCGACGGATTGAAGCTGGTGAAAGTTGGGCCAATCCTTACCTACTCACGATACAACTAAACGATATTTTGGCGTCACGGTTTAACGATATGACGTCGCTTTTCACTGTCGAGGTAAATCGTACGGCTGGATACAAGCTCGATACGACCATAGTACTGATGGCGATCGATGAAATACGCGTGCTGTACAATCCGAGCCACGATTTAAGCAACATGATCAATGACGAAACCATGGCTAGCTACAACAGTGTATTCCGGTTCTTGCTGAAAGTAAAATGGGCCCTCGGTACGCTGGAAATGCTGCGCTTTCCTGAATCACAGAAGAAACGCCCACCGTACGCGAGCTTCGGAATGCTCGATTTGATACTGAAGCGATTGGCTATGCTTAAATTTTGGATGATATTTTCGGTACAATCCATTCATTCCCACTTGATGACGCACGTACTGCAATCGTTTGGCGAACAACTCGACGAAAAGCTCGATCTGGCCGACAATCTGAGTGAAATGATAGCCGTTCACCAGACCTATATTGGGACCATATTCGATCATTGCTTCCAGCAGGATGATAGTAAACCCGTTATGGAAGGTATTATTCGGCTGTTGAACTTGGTGCACATTTTGCGTGATGAATGGAACAACACGGTACTTTACACCGAAATGGATGCGCGAGGCGATATCCCGGATAACAGCACGATGGGGGATTTCATTGCAAATTCTCAGGTCGACGAATTGGAACGAACGTATTGCAAGTGTCATCAACAGCTGGCAAAACTGCTTAGCCGGGAAGCGTACGGAAAGCACAAGTTGCATCGTAAGTATTTCACGACGAAATGAATGATGTGCCAATTGGTATTTGAATTATCTTTACATTTTGCCATTCACTTCACAGTTACCGGATTGGCTGATGCATTTAGTTACAATGTGCCCTACTAAGTAACGTAAGGCTTTAATCGGTTAGTATTGCAAACTGCGCTTCGTGCCGATGTCGTCCAGTATCTGTTGCAGCTCGTCGTCCTCAAAGCGACCTTCGAGCGAGGGAATAAGAGCTTTTGCTTCTTCCGGCGAAGCCGGGCAAAGGTTTCCCAGTGCTGCCAGTTCAAACTTGTGGAGTTTTTTCTGCATAAGCAAACTGATAATAAAAGAAACACATAAAATAAATGTTACGATAATGTCCGGTAGGATGCATGGACGCTTACCTTCTAACGCTCGCGATGGTTTCCTTGTTGCGAAATTTACGAAATTCGTTCGTGTAGGTGTATGTTTTGTGAAACACTTCGGAGAACTCTTGCTCTTCCTCTGAGGACTCATTTTGATTTTTCCGATGTTCCAGTAGCATGTGTACTTCACTGATCAGAAGAGTTTCGGCACTTTCGAATTCTGTAAACAAACCCGTTCAGTGGTTTCTGTTCTACAAACGATTACACGACAGTATAATGTGTACCTTTAGGAAACTGCAAGTCGGCTGCGTCTTCCTCCACCATATCCACAGGATTGAAGCCAGCCATTGTTTAAATAGAATGTTCAGTTTCCGATGTTGATAACGGATGAAATTTGTGCAGTAAAATGAGCCTTGTGCCGCTACTATCGTTCAGAATGCCTGGCTCTGGTGAAGAAAATTTGTTTACGACGGTATTTTTCTGGCCAAATAAAATATCAATTTCTATTGTCCAAACAAAAGGAGTTTTGTTTCGTGGGTTGAGTTCTATATTGATAGCATGATGAAGTTTTACTTTCACTACAGTAGTGAAAAAGTATGATAGCATTCTGTAAAACAAACAACTGCATTTATGATAAAATAATCAAATATTTTGAGTACTCTATCTTCAGCATTTGAAAGCGTAAAGCGAATTGTTTCTTCCAAACTACGCCCCGTAGAAAACAAAACCTACATTATAAACGCATTCTAACACATTGCATGGGACGAGAAACAAACGGACTGTCAAAAATCATAGGCAAAGAAAAGCACAGAAGCTGCACGGAATGTTCTAGGAATTAATAGTCATCAGCTTTTAGCGGCTTCGGTGTGTTCAAAACAGTGCGTGATTACTTGAAATTTTAGATAACATACATCACCAATTCGCTATGGAGGACGGCAAGGAAGAGGTAAGTAAAGTAGCGTTTGCGAAGTACAATCCTGGCCAATGTTGTGTCGTACCGACAGATGAAATATTTGCATGGGCAGCCCATAAACAGCATGATGGCCAGCTGACGTTGAAGAATTCCGTCATTCCGTTGTTTCCCGATGATCTTGGCTAGGCCTCGAATTGGAGCTTCGGGATATGGGTCATTTCTTGCTTTATCAATAGTATACGTCTCATATTTGTAATGTGTACTAGATTTGGCAAAAATTTACCTCGGAGAATCACCACAAGAGCAAAAGCAAATAGCAGATCGCTGAATGTAAAATGTTGTTTATAAAACCCTGTTTCAGAATGCGCAATGTTCGTGGGAATTACAGGAAGGTTCAAAATTAATATTTCAAGCGATCTTCATGCCTTACAAATGGCGTCATATTGCGGTTAAAATGAAAGTTTCCGTGAAGAATGCCTCAGCGACACCCTATTCAGGGTGCGATGATGCCATTCTTTACGATTGATCGCAGCTGGTCATGCAACGCAAGGCGTTTCACTACGGCACGATGATGGCTTATTTGCCGCGGACATGTGCGGAAGTAGAATCCTATGGTATTGGTAGTAATTTATCTACGACCCATCTTGTGCAAACAAACATGTGCGAGAAAAAAGTGGGAAATTACTAACGTTTTGTTTGTGACCTCGTTCGGTACACGCAGTGGTAGCAAGTTATGCTGAGCATTATATGTGTTCACAAGCGAGCGCATTGATCAAACTTTGGCGCGAAGTAATTCGTGTTTGACGCTAGTAGGTAGAGAGTGTTGTTTTCTGTTGGATAAAAAAGTGTAAGCTACACAGGATCAGGTAGGGACGACGGGAAATAATAACAACTTCCCCTATGATGAAACTTTTAAGCGAATGATTACTCTACTGTCCCGATGAACCATTCGGCCGCAGTTGGTGGGCAGGTTTAGACCGTGTATGTTACTATTTACCCGAAGACTAATATCACTATGTTAATTCTTCATCAGCACCAGTTTGTTGTGGACGATGTGAGCAAGATCATAAAGGAAGCAATCGAGACGACGATTGGTGGCAACGCATATCAGCATGACAAAGTCAACAACTGGACCGGATCGGTGGTTGAGAACTGCCTTAGCGTGTTAACAAAACTACAGAAGCCTTACAAATATATAGGTAAGTTTAATTATGTACAAAGAAAAAACACATTTCGGTTCGACATGGATTCTTTCTTTTATTGCTGATTTACAGTAGTAGTTATCTTTTTACACAAAAATCTCTATTACGGTCTGTGTGTGGGCAGCGAAGGGCAGAGGGTGGCTGAGTTAAACCTTATCCGTTGATGCCAACACCGAATCGGGCACCAATACCAAGTCCACTTCCAAGTACTCCCCGCGATCCCAAACCTCCGTTGACTCCAGCGCCGAAACCTGCGTTGACTCCAGCGCTCAAACCTGTGCGCATAGCACCTACTCTGTTAATGCCAATCTGAGAGTTTGCACCGGCACGCAAGCCAAGTCCGCCGGCTGCTTGCAGTCCTGTTCCGATACCACCAAGAGCACTGCCTAATCCGCCAAGGACGCCAGTGGCCAGGTTGGCCGCACCACCGATTACGCCCGAAGCGAGATTAAGTCCAGATCCAGCAATGTTGCCGGCAGCGTTAACAGCCGCACCGATTACATTGCCCGCCGTGTTAGCTACAGCGCCGACGATGGGACGAATGATGCCTGGTCCGCGAAGGCCAGCTCCAAAACCGATACCAATTCCGGGTCCTCCAAAACGTGCGCCAAAACCGATTCCGAATCTGCCGTGTCCATGGTGTCCACGTCCTCCACATCCACCTCGGGTGAATGGAGCAGCTGTGGTGGTAGTAGCACCTGCAACAGTGGTGGTTGCGGCGGTCGTCGTTGTCGAAGATAGGTTGTTTAAAATTTGGGTGAGAATCGACAGTAGGTTGGGATCGGTCGCGGTAATGACAGTCGTTTGTCCATTGACGGTAATCGTAATCGAGATGGACGAAGCGGCAGTTGTAGTAGATGCAGCGGTAGTGGCCGCGGTTGTTCCTGCCGTGGTAGCCGCAGTAGTAGCTGCCGCAGTGGTGGTGGTAGCGGCGGCCGTGGTTGCGGCAGTCGTGGCGGCAGTCGTGGCGGCGACTGTGGTCGTAGCAGCGGTGGTGGTTGTTGCAGCAGCGGTAGTCGTAGTAGCGGCCGCGGTGGTGGTTGTTGCTGCCGCCGTAGTAGTAGTAGCAGATAAAGCTGCAATAATAGCGGCGATCGTGGCTTGATCGGATGACGCGACAGTTACAATACCTGAGAACAAATGTAAATCGTAACGGTTAGATTGTGTGTTTTAGACTTCGACGTGTTTGTCTGTACTTACTTCCATTGATATTAAAGACAACGGTATTTCCCGTTCCGGCAGACGTTGTGCCAGATGCAACGGTAGTGGTTGGTGCAGCGGTAGTGGTGGTAGTTGGAGCAACTGTCACCGGCAATGCAGTGGTGGTAGTAGCTCCTGCAGCAACCGTTGTGGCCACGGTTACGCCAATGATCGAGGACGATCCGAGAACAGTGACTCCGATGCCTCCTATTCCGACCCCGATCTGGGCTAGCGTTGGGCCGGTTAGCAGGCAAACGGCGAGCAGGATTGTAGTAAGGAAGTGCTGCTTCATTTCGTCAAATGTCCGTTGAAATGAGTTGCTGATGATAACCGATGATTCTGAACTGATCGAAGATCCTTTGGTTTTATATATCCAAGGCCCATGTGCTTCACGAGAATGGACTATCAATTAGTTGGGTTGTTCTAGTAAGAGAAGCTTCTTGCGGCGAAGGCACGGCCAACATATTTCCTAAAATGATGTTATTGTGCTTATGGAGAAAGTGCGTCAATTGGCCTTTGTGTTTGCATGTTTTAGAATAGTGTAAACGATTGTTCTATCATTTATTTCGATCGGATAACCTTACAACAGAAACGTTGAGGATGTGTTCCGTTTAGTATTTTTGTGCATGGATGGATGATTCGGATTTTCTTATTGGCAAATCATTATAGGAAACTTCTTTCAGAGTGTGTGTGTTTCGATAGTCTATCATTTTTTTTACAAACTGGAACAGATACTCTTTTTGTTTTGGATGAAACGGTCGTCGGAGAGTAAACCGCTCGTAGTTAACTCCGGCGTGCAAAAGAGGCAATATATTCGAAATTTTATTAAGGCACCGACACATCATAATATTGCGTGCTGCACGCAAGGCATTAATTCTTTTTGCACTGCTCTATACTGGTACAATGTTCGCAGTTCTGGTTTTTTTTTCAGATGAATTAATATTGTGATGTGTTAGTAGTGTCACTCTTGCATGTTTTCATCGTCAACCGAGTGTGATTTCTGCTGTTGTTGATCAGATTTTGAAAGTTAACTTTGTTCCTTATTTTCTTTTTCTTTCTATACACAACACATCTCTAGTAACGTGCATGATAATGCAGAAGAATGGTGCTGGGCTACATACGGCAAGTTCTTGCTACTGGAATAACGAAACAGATGGTTCATGTACAGTGCGCTGGGAGAACAAGACGATGTACTGCATCGTATCCGTGTTNTAATATTGTGATGTGTTAGTAGTGTCACTCTTGCATGTTTTCATCGTCAACCGAGTGTGATTTCTGCTGTTGTTGATCAGATTTTGAAAGTTAACTTTGTTCCTTATTTTCTTTTTCTTTCTATACACAACACATCTAGTAACGTGCATGATAATGCAGAAGAATGGTGCTGGGCTACATACGGCAAGTTCTTGCTACTGGAATAACGAAACAGATGGTTCATGTACAGTGCGCTGGGAGAACAAGACGATGTACTGCATCGTATCCGTGTTTGGACTTTCGATCTAGAAACATGCAGTGAAAGTTGGTGAAAAATTAAGGACATTTACAAATTTCCAAAACAACCCGTCAATTTGATTGTCCTTTCTTTGCTTGTTTAAAATATCTTTTCTCACACCTTCGTTATTATGTATTTTCCACAGAGAGTTACTTGTGTATTGTAATATAACTCTAGGGTCCTACCCGATGGATCGTGCGCATTAGTAGGACAACTTTTCCCATGTAAGAAAACGCTTTAACATGTTTGTTGAGTTTATTTATTTTTATGGAATAATATTCCGCAGTAGTTCATCCAACGGTCAGGTGACAATGCTTACTAATCGTGTAAGTCCCGTGTTGTCTCTTGTATGAAAGTTGTTCTAAGCTGCAAAATTTTCTAGAGATATCTGCCCTTAAAATAACAAATAAACACAAAAACAAGCTTTTTACGCTGTTGTGGCTTTTTGGCGTTTTCCTCCTGGAACCCAACTTCTGATAAGAGGAGGAAATAGTGTGATATGCCAGATGCAAAAAACGAATTACTGCGTTAGTCATAGGAAATAGAGGTATCGCATTTTCCTACTCACTATATCGTACGAGGCTGTGCAGCTGTGGGTAGAGAACATGTGAGATGCACTTGGAAATGGAAGAAGACTAGTGAGACATTAGGGAGATTGTTGAAGGCTATCGCACAACTAAACGAAAAATATACAGATACTAATAAGATCTTACTGACATTGGGTGACATAGCCGGTGACGGTTGGAATAATAATTGGCAAAATAGAAGTATAGATTTTTGTGTCCATACAGCGAGCGAAAGAGCGAAGCAAGGTATCAATTAAGATTATAAAAAGTGTATACTTATACACCAGATAAAATGCATAGTTTTCGTTGAGTTAGCCTGTGCAAGACGCATTGAATGATAAACTATGATGCATGAAGGATTCACAACATAAATAGAATATAAGAATTGATAAAAAGAAAAATTAAGTAATACCTTTACATTCTGTAATTCACGAAAGAACGTAGTGCATTATCATCTTGGCAGCTGTATTACTCGTGAGCAAATGTTTCTACAGTAATAATTTCACAGATAATGTGAAGCACATAGCAAATCAACATTGTGAATTTGAGAGTCGGTCGTGTAACGGTTGTGTTAAAAAAAGATACATGAAGCAGCGGCAAGTTTGTTTGGTAAGTACCCGTTTCAATAAAACTCTTTTTTCACTACAAATGACGAGCAATTCGGGTAGGGTATAGTTTCTTTTCAGGTTCCAATTTCTAGTTCCGTATTTATTCAGCGGCATCAAACGATATGTATAAGTGAGCGATCGAAGTACAAAATTGGTACAGGTGGCCGTACAATAAATACTATGATTTAAGGGATACATCCATCTTTGTGAAAAGCTAATTATACATATGAGGCGTCGTAACACATTGATGGTGAAGGTAGGGTTGAGGCTAGAAAAGAAACGTTCTCTTTGTTTGCGTTTTGTGATGTGGTAAAACCTTCGTTGTTCGATCAACATACCGGGTATTTATCCTTCCGTTTATATTCATGTTATGAGATCGTTTAACAAGTATTCTAGGAGGAATCTTTTTTTTTTTTTGCAACGGATATAAGTAGTAGATGGTTCGTAGCATTTTCGCCGGAGGTTATTTTCTTGGGTAAACATTGAGAGTAAATTTGTATCCCTTCTTCGACCCGTTTCACATAATTAGCCATGAATTTTCATGATGCTTTCCTCACTGTAGGGTCAGCAGGAGGTTTTATTTGATGAAAAATGAAGAAAATCGACATTGAAAAGCAGAGATGAAACAGAGTAGCATAACAGGCGCACCAGGATCGTCCAACGGGAGTGAAAAACGCTAGTGGTATGATGTTGGGAACGAATCAGCAGCAGCACATGTTGGCTGTATCGAATCCTTTACTCCATTCGAAAACTGTGTCGGTAAACATGTGCAATAAATAATGCATCATCGGTAACGATATTATGTGCGGTAGGGCTGTAGCAAAATGCTGGCGGCTAGCGCTAAGAAGCAGCAGCCTCAGATTCATTGGCTAGGCGATTTAAGGTGCAGCTAAGTAGGCAACCGAAACGGTGTTGAAAAAGAGGATATACGATGATGACGTTTAATGCGGGTTAACATGCCACATGTTGGGGAAAAGCCCGGAAGCAATATCAAGGGGGGTGTGCCTATCTGGTTCATAGTGGACTGCTTCATAGCCGCCGTCTGTGTGGAATTGGCATCAACGACGGATCCGGCATGGTAGCGTACGTTTCTGTGCTCTCGGTCTGCACCTGCTGAGGAGAAAAAGTTCGTGAAGCTTCTCACGTGCGCGCGTTTTCGTCTGCGTGGTATGCAATTTAGATGATGTACTACGGTGAATCGTGGTACGTTTGGTTCGTCCGCCAGGTTTGGGGCAAGTCAATCAGAGAAAAATGTTTCCCCCGTGTGACCGTAGAGTAGAATCAAGCATCGCCGTATTGTTGGAAGGATAGTAGCCCTTTGGTGAGATTCTCATTCTGCACTGAAGGTTTTTTTTATTCACTCTAGCAAAAAATATGAAACGATAAAGAATTCCCACTTGAACGGTTCAACGATGCTTGGAATTTTGGGATGTGATCGGAAACAGTTATGCAGAACGGTCGTATGCTTTAAGATATTATGAAGAAAGAGATCAATGTGTGCAACTGCATGTAGCTTGCATTTCTAATGAGTAGAAAAGCCTCGCACCAATAGCGAATCGCGGATTGTGAACACAGATACAAGGCAATTACATACCCATTGTAAATTATTTAACTGAATGTGTCCACATGTTCTAGTCTAAAGAGGAAATGAAGAATCACTTCTGTTGAACAGACAAACGAAAAAATCGTTAAATCTCCGAAAATGGCCTGCTTAGATTCAAGTAATCAGGAAATATTCCGATTTCGAAATGGGTTTTATTCGGCTGAAACCGTTTTGCTTTGCTATCACTCGTACCACCTAACCTCTAGCATGTTACATTATGTATGAAATCGTCCCTTTAGATCTTATATCAACAATAAGTGCTCTCCTTTACCTTTCTACCGGCGCTGGTGGTATGCAAAAGTTGGGCAAACTTTACTCAAGAAAAGAAAATAATATCTCTCACACACACACACACACACACATGAGCATCTTAAATAATATGCAAAAATACTTATCGAGTTATGGAAAACAAAGACTAGAAGATTATGATAACAAACCCATGTGGAAGAAATGGAGAAGCTATGTATTACCTTCAGGTGAAAGCAAGTAAAAGAAGCGTCGAATTCCCGTGAAGTTTGCTACCATTTCTGTGCTGTTTCCTTAAGAACGAGAGAAGAAAAAAAAACTGTAGTGTGGTCTTATCATACGGCACACAGGGTCAAAGCGCATTCGTTTCAGATCTTCGGATGGTTATGCGAAATACGCACGTGTGGTGCAAGGAAAACATACGACGAACAGCTGTTTGAAATGAATCCAAATATCCAACATCGAGAGCGTGATGGAGCATGAAGAGAGAGAGAGAGGGAGTAATATTTACTCAACGTTCATCACGAAGGTGTTCATGGATATTTAAACCGTTACTTCTAAATTCGTTTGGTTCAAATGATTGCGGGTGTAAGAGAATATACAAAGAAGGTTTCAAATTCAAATTCAAAGAGAGATATACATTTTTCGTCCGCCTGCAACACCAAAGATCATATCGTATGATTGTGGTCCTGTGGGACTGTATCTGATGTTTGAATAGTTTGTGAGTTTAAAGTGTTCCAGTGTGTTTTACGTAGTCAAACAGAAAGATTTTCGCTTTGTTTTTATCATATTCCGAAATATGGCTTGCGACAGTCATACAAAAAATATGATGCACGATTTGGCATGCTTTGCATTGGACGGTTCTCCTCGGTGTTAACGCGATTTACGTAAAGCAGTAGAAGTTGTTGTAGAACAAGTGCCGGTGTTAAACTGCGCTTTATAAAGCTGATTCATCATTGCGAGAGAAATCGAATTCGGAAGAGAGGATGAACACAGACCGACTCTCTCATCAGATTCGGCGTTCCTTCAGGGAATTGAACACGTTCCGTTAACTTATTTCGTTATTACGATTTTATGATATTGTTTCTTTGCTAATATAGCATGTAAAGACATAAAACACTGCTCAAGAATGAGTTGGTGAGACAGTCACAATAAAGTTTTGAAGTTTTATTTCAAGTTCACTCTCCAATACACGGACCATTTCGTACAGTTTGAACATGGGCGATGAACCGTTAGCATGAACTGCGAGCAGATGACCGCATGGAGAGCAAGCGAGGTGCATGTAGCATTCGCGAAATATTCGATGCGTTTTCCGTTACGAGACTTCCAACGAAGCGGTCGTGCTCATCCAGACAAGAAACGGTCTTTCGCCGCGGATTCGGAAGATTCGCGCTTTGCGGAATATCGGAGTGATTTCGGCTAGCAAAAAAGAAAAATACTCGCTTTTGTGCAAAGCATCCGTTACGCGTGTCTGAAACAGCCAGAGCACAAGCAACNGGTGTTCATGGATATTTAAACCGTTACTTCTAAATTCGTTTGGTTCAAATGATTGCGGGTGTAAGAGAATATACAAAGAAGGTTTCAAATTCAAATTCAAAGAGAGATATACATTTTTCGTCCGCCTGCAACACCAAAGATCATATCGTATGATTGTGGTCCTGTGGGACTGTATCTGATGTTTGAATAGTTTGTGAGTTTAAAGTGTTCCAGTGTGTTTTACGTAGTCAAACAGAAAGATTTTCGCTTTGTTTTTATCATATTCTGAAATATGGCTTACGACAGTCATACAAAAAATATGATGCACGATTTGGCATGCTTTGCATTGGACGGTTCTCCTCGGTGTTAACGATTTACGTAAAGCAGTAGAAGTTGTTGTAGAACAAGTGCCGGTGTTAAACTGCGCTTTATAAAGCTGATTCATCATTGCGAGAGAAATCGAATTCGAAAGAGAGGATGAACACAGACCGTCTCTCTCGTCAGATTCGGCGCTCCTTCAGGGAATTGAACACGTTCCGTTTACTTATTTCGTTATTATGATTTTATGATATTGTTTCTTTGCTATTATAGCATGTAAAGACATAAAACACTGCTCAAGAATGAGTTGGTGAGACAGTCACAATAAAGTTTTGAAGTTTTATTTCAAGTTCACTCTCCAATACACGGACCATTTCGTGCAGTTTGAACATGGACGATGAACCGTTAGCATGAACTGCGAGCAGATGACCGCATGGAGAGCAAGCGAGGTGCATGTAGCATTCGCGAAATATTCGATGCGTTTTCCGTTACGAGACTTCCAACGAAGCGGTCGTGCTCATCCAGACAAGAAACGGTCTTTCGCCGCGGATTCGGAAGATTCGCGCTTTGCGGAATATCGGAGTGATTTCGGCTAGCAAAAAAGAAAAATACTCGCTTTTGTGCAAAGCATCCGTTACGCGTGTCTGAAACAGCCAGAGCACAAGCAACTACAAAACAAAGCTCCACATTGCTTATTGTTGAGTTGATTTCGCAGTTAATTGGCCGTCGTAAAGCCGGTCGATCGAGTGGAGAGTAAATTGAATGAATAATTAAAAAGTTTCGCGATCGCTGACCGAACAGCTTCGACATTCTACGGCAGGTAATTAGTATTTCCCCGTCGATCTCGGTCGCGTGTTTTTAATCAACCGCTACAACACGTCGCTATTTAGATCACTTGCACAGATCACAGAGTGATCTCGCTTACAAAGGGTTTCTCCTTCTCTTCTACCGCGTGCCGTAAACTCAACCCACGTTCGAGTTCTATCAAGGCAGAGGGGGAAAAAACACACTCCCAACCCTTGAATTGCACCAGGGAGTGAGCGTTTGATGTGTCAAAACCTGACCTAAAGTATCCGCCTCGTTTTGTGGTACTACGCGGCAACACGGTGATACGCGCGCGAATACGTTAAGAAACGACACGGAAAAGTGAGTGTAACATTTCAAGAATCGGCACACCATACGCCTTCTGCAAACGGGCCAAAAGGCCGGCCTTTCTCAAACGCGTGACGGTCAAAACAAACAGGCAGCAGCAATCGCAAGACGTAAACTATCTCGCGCAAAGGCTGTGCTACATTTGTTTACCTACGCGGGAGTAAGTTTTCGCTCGGCTCGGCGGCAAACCGTGGTAAAGTGATGCGGATTATTTGATCGCTTATCCAATTGCTTCTGGTTCGGTCTGCGGAAGTCGCTGAAGCTAGCTTACGGTGCCTAGACTTGGTCAAAACAGTGTGACATCTCACCGAAAACTCACCGAAAGCTGGGAAAGAAGCGGGCAAAGCGAGTTGCAACACAATTTGTCTAATCAGAACCGCACGGTTCCTGGCCAACGCAGAAGAAACAACCGGAAACGGAAAGAACAGTGCAGAGGATTTTTCCCGCGCACCAGGCCACGCGCGACCCGGCGACGATTAATTATTCAAAATATTCGCGCTGCGAAAACGAAAAGCGGAAAGCTTCTTCTAATCCCAAGTGTAAAGTGTGAAGCAGTGAAAGGTTGGTTACGCGTACGTTCTGTGTTTGTATGTGTTTTTGGAGTGGTATTGAAAAGTGTGTAAGCGAAACGGAAAGAAATAATACAGTGACTTCTCACTGTAAGGCTCAATACAACAGAGCCGTGTGATCTTTTTCCCGCCATCACGTAAAACGTACGCATACGAGATTGTGTTCGCACGTGTTGGTGAGGTGTGTTTGCGTAGTGCCACTGTCCAAAGTGAAGTTTGCTTTCAACGCTTGCTGAGTTTGCGGAGTGTAACGTCAAAACAGCTTCCGTCTTCCACGTTCCATTATCTTGGACAGTAGTGTAGCGGGCAGAAAAGTGTGCTGCAAGTTCGTACCACGTCATCGAACCTTCGTCTCAACATGAACTACATCAGCGTTCTATCGATACTAACTGGTAAGTCAGCTAAAGTGTATTGGGATGATGTAGGGGACGCTCTGTTCGATTGATTAATTATAGATGACAGCACGCAAATTGAGACAAGCGTTCGCTCAGTCTCGGGGAGCTGACGTTGGATCGCAGCATTCCATCAGGAGACCTCCAGGAAATAAACGGTTTCTTCTAACTTCTGGGGTTTTTGTTTGGTCCGGAACGGGCAAAATGATGCGATAGCCTAGCGGAACTTGTTCTCAATGACGTTGTTAGTTTTATTTGCCGAACGTTTGACAGTCATTGTCTTCTCGTTGCTCGTTGGGGATGTTAAATTATTCGTAACGATAATGACTGATTGCTCCCGGTAAGTGGTTTGAAGGAGAATAGTCACATCTTCGGGAAGATGTATGTTTCTAACCCAAATCACTACCCAATCAAATGTCCAGAGAGAACGAGTGAGGAAGATACATTCCGTTCTGAAGACGTCCTTGACCAAATGAAAGTAAACTTTAGTCAGCCACGAAAATAATGGCCGTATGAAATATGGCTAAAAGCACCACACCGTACAAGCGGTGGAGGGAATAAATAGTTCCCGATTTTAGACCACGTGTGTGCACTTCCCACTCCAGTTCATCTTACCTAGTGATGGCCAAACGACGTCATTTGCATTGACTTATGGACTCGATCAAGTTGATGTGCAAGAAACGGTTCCGACTTTCTGCCGGTTGTATTACCATCCCGGCCCAAAATGGCCACACGCTACTTCCGGCGATAAGATCCAACGGTCGTTTGGTGTGAAAAGAGCCTACTCAAAGTCAACCATTTACATCAAATTATCGGTGCAGGCGGCGGATCTGTTCGTTGCTCCTGCCCGTGCCAGGGCGTCAGACACACACGGCTTGTTTACATTTCGCAGGTTTTGGTTAGGTTTTTGGCTTGAATGGTATTTACTTTGTCAGGCATGGGTATGTATGGGTACGGATCGGGCTCGGTGCAATGTTTGGCAAGCATAGCACCCTAAATTGCCCATCTGTCGTTTGCGTGCGGATAGGAGGCCGGGCCTTATGTCAACACTGTCCGTGATTCAACAGCCAGCAAACAGGGCTCTCCGTCTTCTCCATTCTCCGTGTCGCCCGACCGGCCTAGGTATTGTGATGGTACACACCGGTGTTTAGAAGGTATTTTTGCGATAAGCATTTGTTTTTTTTCCGTTTTTTTTTGGGCATTTCGCTTTTCGTGCTCGTCTTGGTTTGATATGTCGTCTTCGGCGAGCCTTCGATTGGTTTGAGCAAACAGGAAATGGCAAAAACAAGTTCCTATGGGCCCGTATTGCCACTCCAAACTCCGTGCGCTTGGCGTTCGTTCTTCTTCATCTGACTGGTGACGGGTTCTTGCGTCGGTCAAGCGCGTGCCTTCGTTCGTTTGATATCTTGGTACTTATCTTGGCGCTTGTACGTTGCTTGCGTACTACTTTCAACGCCATGAGCAGATCAACCTCTCGAAAGAACCGTAAGGTATCGTGGTATGTAAGCGTTGTTGTTGTTGCTCCTCCTCTGTTGTTGTTGTTTTTTCGAGTTCTTTATGGCCTCAGTCGTCGCATACCTCCTTTCACCCAAAACTCTGCCAAAGAGATATATTTCTTTCAGATGTCTTTCGTCTGTGGTTTGGGTTTTTTTTACCAATGCGTACAAACTAGGCGACAAAAAAGCCAGCCCCCAAAAAAATAGAAGGGAACAAGTTTCCCACCAATCGAAACGGGAGAAACATGCGTTCGTGTAAACAAACCCTTGTAATATTGATGACGACCGGCGACGACGCGTTTGCATCGGACACGATGGACGAAGGAGAAGGCGATTGTTTGGTGGATGGGATTGATTAACATGCGTCGATTATCATCTCAATCATCAAATTAGTACGATTGATGAGGTGCCATTAATATCTCACTTCCCACCCGATGGATGTGTAGGTGCCACGCCACAGTTCTGCCGAGATGTCATAATCAAAGGGTAGCAGCCCTTAAAAGCAGCCTCGGCAAAGTTGATCGGAACTGTATCGGAATGGAAGGCTATTCTGGGGTCTAATCACTAGCTGCACGCGATGTTTTGTGTCTTTGCCATGTTATTTCACTCTAACGAGGGATCAGCATATTGCTGGATAAACAAAAAAAAAGGGCAATGTATCGAATGTTTTTTTCATTCGATGGACTCTCGTCCAGCATGCGTGAGTCAGCATACCATGAGACGATGAGGCGAAAGGGTGCATCTTTTGGACCGGAAATCGAAATGACCTCACGGGTGGGATTAGGCAAAAGGATGCGAAGCTACCGGGAACGAACGATCTCTACGGGGCAACAGGAATGCTTACCGTCTGAAGATGTAGTCCTTAAGTTGTCCGACTTTTACCAGCTCCCGCCGACTTCTCGCTGTGCCGACGATGGAAAAGGGTCGCAGGCACCATCGCAGCAGGACTTTAAGAGCTTGGCTTGCAGGAAAGTAAACCTTTCTCATGGCGCTAGGAGAAGAAATGCGACAACACGAGAGCAGCAATGTTGAGGTCGAGTGGAAGGCTGCTTTATCCGAGCGCACCGTTTGGTAGTTGGTCAAAGAAAAACAAAGTGAACCCAAATTAATGGTTTCCAGAATGACTGCAGCGTACCGACCCTTTCTCGATACTGCCGAATTTACGGGAATGTGGCGATGCTCATCGTTCCCGGTGTGTTCCTGGATGCCTTGCCCGGGCTGTAGCTTTTGTTTGGGGATGTTTCGTACTTCGGAGCATCCCAGCAAAGTAGCGCAGCGTTTTGGCTAGCTTTGTTTGGGGTGTTTGGCGTGATAATGAGATAATCAATGGAGATGATCTTTAATTAGGGTTTGTTCCGTTCCGCTCCGTACTGGTCCGGCCGGTGCACTGGTGGATGGCTCCAACTCCAACGCTCTATATAATAAACCGTCCATCCACCGAGTCCAACAAAGTGCGCTAGGTTTAATTGGAACAACGTGCTGGCATGTTGGCTTGCTTATCGAAGCTACCTATCACAGCCGCCGTGTTCGATTCTGCAATTTCGCAGCATCGTGTCACAACAGTGTACAAAAAAAAATAGATTTAAACTTTGGCACTTAAAATGTCTTGCACAAAGCGAGGGGCACGTGAGACTTCTTAAAGCGAAAGCATGAGACAAAAGTTTTCTCATCGTAAAGGCGTAACAGTTGAAGAAAGTTTAGCACAACACGTAACAAACACCAACGTACCGGTTCCGTGCGTTTTCTGCTTGTTACAATTTGTAAAGACAGGAAGATTGCTACCGTTGCGTGACAAAATTGTTCCGTTTTGGTTCGAATCTTTTTTACCACTTTACGTTTGTTGCAGATTTGGTTGTTTAACTTATTTATCAAACAGTCACAAATTTTGTCGTTGTTACTACACTCTTACTCTGTGTGCGTTATCGCCAATCAGAAAAATTACGCACGACGTTGCATATTAATGGCGTCGTTGATCGATAATCAGTGTGTCCATTTTTGACGTTGAATGATGATCGATCGCTGACCACGCTGGTGTGCGGTCACTTTGTGTAAACGTAAGCAAGTAAGTAAGTGAAAAAAAAACTCCCCGTCAATCAACCCCCTGTGGGTCTGCTAGGGGTGGGACTGGTTTCTATTGATCTTGATATGATACTCGAGCGGCAGATAGCAATCGCGATTACGTTCAGGGTTTCACTTTATGCCGCTACGTCCGTGGACGTGTGGACCCTTCTTTGGGGGACCCTTTGGATATTTCGATGTGTCTCACGACGGCGTTGACCAAGCGCGGGAATATAAATGTATAACGATGTTACTTGTCGCATGGTCAAAATGAGTTCGCGTTTAAGTGCGGGACTATCATCGTGTACGGTTGCTTGGTTTGCGGTTGTTTACGCTGCCTCAAAAGTGTCCTCTGTGTCCCGTGGACCTTCCCGTTTCCGTGGTCATAGAGCGATGGAGCATGCTTCCGGGTTTTCATGTTCCACGGTAATCCACGTTTGGCATTATTTTTGATGGGAAATTGCACGGATCGCTGGGACACCGAAATGGGTCGCTGGACTGTTAAATCTCTCGCGCAATAAACTCGTCAAATAGATCAACCGATCTGCTCGCCAGCAGCTAGCCCTTGGTCAGCTGGTTGGCTTAAATTCGTTTCCAGTTCCGAGTGCAGAACAATTCAAACTTCCTTTTCCTGCTGCGTTTAGCGACACCGTAACCGCGCTCCTCGGAGAGGGCTATAAAATTAATTCCCTTTCACAATAAATCTGTTTAAAGCCCTTTTTCTCGTACACCGGGTGGTAGGTAGGTAGCTCCCGGTTTGATCCCGACGTCCAGTGCTCGGGCAGTGGATGGAGTTGGGAAAAGCTGCCCTCTGATCGTTGTTTGTCTGGTTTTATGTTTATGGCTTTGAACCCATGGATGTCATCCCAAGTCTGGTGGTGGTGGTGGTGGTGGTGTGTATGTATGTGTAAGGATGCGGTGCGTGACAACATCTGCTCAAACGGACGGAACGGATGGTCGACATTAAAACGAAATTGTTCCCGCGGTCAGAGCTTGTATGCGCTTCGTTCGCATTCGTTTGATAGCATTTTTTGTTGCTATGTGTATTGTTTTTATTCGGGTTTCGATTATTTTTTAGTATATTTACCGATCGTGTGTATGAAAACAAAACAAAAACCCTTAAACATCAACATTGAGTTCAATGTTGAGGCACTCATCTCGTGCAACGGATGAAAGAAACATAAACAGCATGAAAAAATAGTATGAAAAATGATAAAGTGTACCATCCGATAGAACTGTATGTTGATTGGAGTGATTAAAATTTATCCGCTTTGATACTCTTGTTGACCAGTTGGAAAAAAAGCAAAAAGAAAAAAAAAAAAACAACAATGTGATGTCGTTTGGAAGTATTTTTTGTTTGTTTTGTAAATAATAATTTTATAGAATAAAATGAGAATTAAATTTCCTCACCTTGCGCGTAGTGTGGTGTGTTGTGCTGTGCTTGGGCCATTTATTTTCCCAATCGATCCCATACAATTACGACCGCCATGAGCGATTTATTGATTTGAACAATGGGAAATATCTACAACCTTTTTGTTTTTGTTTTGTTTTGCTGCCACTTCTGGTTCTCGTTCACAAATTTATTGCAATCAATCGGTTGGATGGATGGGCTGGTGGCTGGTCCTGGGTGAATATGTTTTTTGTTTGATTTTTGTTTTATTTTGTTATTATTGCCGCTCGAATCATGTTATTGTATGCTGTTATCTTGAGCATTGCATCTGTGAGCAGCGACGTACCCTTTACTCGATCCCGTGCCCGTCCCGGTTTCATGTTTACCCAAAGTAAGCCCATCAACAAGCCCGGCATGGCTCAATTGTTGTTTGTACAGGCGTGAGCGCTTTTTAAATGGCACAGTCCTGTGGTGATGTGCGTTACGAAAACGCAGCGCAACAGGATTAAGTGTGCTCTTGTGCAGGTCGAAAATTATTGGCCAGATTTTCACCACGCCACGCTTCTCGTTCCGGGACGGTGGAAAATAAATGGTCGTGACTGAGGCCGAGGCACGGTCCACCCGTCCAGACACACCCAGACCGACAAAACAATAATAATAATTCAGTAGCGCCGTTCGATTTATGAGCCTATTTAAAATTAAATATTGCACACGATACGCGATGTGTCCCGCGATCGGATGCGAATCGTAGAATCGGGCTTCTGGTTCGAAACGATTTTTGACAACCACCACCAGTAGCAGGGTGGCGCTTTACATCTGTGTGTGGAATGGTTAGGAAAATGAAAAATTCCCACTCTCCCTACCCCATCACTCCACGAAATTCTCTCCCTCATCCCCTTTTAGCACAATGTTTGCTTTTGTGGTGCCTTTGAGGATTACGCGCCCGGGACTGATTTGATCGCTCAATTTAATCCTCCATTGAGCTCATGTTCAAGTGATCTTCACTGGCGCTTCTGGCGTGCTGCGTGTTAGGTTACCAACGTGCATGGTAAGCCGGCATAACCCCCGCATAAAATATGTCAAAACCACCGAAGGACTCATGTATCAAAGATGATGCCGTGTGCTGATGGGGGACCGTGGTTCAATTATGCCACCTGTGGTGGTGAATCATGCTGACTGAGGCAAACTGAAAATTTGCTTCCCTTTGGTCGATGGCAAGCATCGCGTAAAAGCTCGCCTGTACCGTGCCGTGCGGTTGTACGACGGTACGGTTAGGAAGCATTTTGATGCACTGTTCCCGTTCCCGACATTACATTAACGTGAGTTTAATGAAAGAGTCATGCTCTGTCACATGATTTGCTGCTTTTGTCGGAAATGCTTCATCTCACAGCTTTTGCTCGGAAGCTGGCAGCTGGCAAGACTTTGGAGTCATTCGGTCATGATTAAAAAATGCGGTTGATTAGCTGGCGCGGATAAGCTAATGTCTTGAGGCAAAAATCAATCTCTTCTACCTGGTTGGATCATGGGGCGGGCTGGTTTCCGGTGAGAGGGCAGCACCCTTGGCAGCACCCTTGGCAGCACGACAGAACGTTCGTCGTTTCGGTAAATCAAATTAAAATCAATCACGACAAATCGAAACCACAAAAGTAAACGAAATACGGTGCAGCAGCGGCCGCAGCAGCCGCATGTCGATGAATGCCCGTCGGCGTGGTTGGGGATGATGAGATCGGAGCAGCAGCAAAATAAATAATAAAAAAAAACCTCCCTCCTTCTAGCAGGACAATCGATCTCTTTTCCTTCCCAGTTGTCGGTAAATTCGGTGGATTTTTTTTTGGGGGCAGACAGGCTGTCCTGTAGGCTGGCGAATTTCGTAAAACAATACCCGTTTCGGGTTGTGCGATTCGCTTGCGGCAGTTAGCGATGGCGCATGGATGGAGAGAGAGAGAGAGAGAGAGAGAGAAAGAGAGAGGGCGCCAGCATTGCAAGGACTCAAGAATCGCCGAGCGAAAACGGAAACAACATCCACGAAAATGGAACGAATCCGTTCATTAATTTTGTTTGGTAAGAGAAAGGAACTGGCTGCTTTCTTCGTCATGGCAGTGTGGTCGGGTGAGATCGAGAGCCTTCGGGGCAGGAAGTTTTTCGTACGATTGCGAGAATCGGTTCGATTGTAAATTAAATTTAAAAGTTTTGCAACCGAACGTGAGGAGGACCGCGCCACCAAATGGTGTGCATTTTCTTTTTGCTCGTTTTGCCCCGGATGCTGAGGGAGAGAGGAGAGGAGGGGGGGGGGGAGGAGTTCTGGGAGGAAGAACGGAAGGAAAGGGGAGAACAATGTGGCAAGAAAAGGGCGCAGTCCTTGCTTTCGCTTGATTGTTCTTGTTTATTTTCCTCACGATTGTTGTTTGATGCTTCTCAATTTTGATTTTACCGATTGGTAGGCTCATAAAAGAATGAATAGAACTGGCCTGCCGTTCTTTCACAGCCATCGCCGTGTTTGATTGTTTCGTGTTTTTCGATCTCAAAGGTACCGTCCAGGATTTATTTCCTGACCTTATGGTTTGATAGAGACGCGATGATGCCATGCGTTCTAGTCGAAAGCCGACGAAAGAATGGAAATGCTTCATGCCATTGTGTTGCTGCAAAGTGGAATTTTATCCAATTAACGACAACTATTTGCAACACTCTGTTTGTGGTTGAATTTATTAACCGTCGAAAAGAAAATGAAAATAAAAAAAAAACACGTATTGAAACCGGGGGAAAAAATGGAACACGCACGAATGTGCGTTTGACCGATCGGCGGGACTACTTATCACCTTTAGCAGGATAATCTGGGCTGTAGTTTCGGCTGTCATTAGCAATTGTGCCACACTGTCCACTGTCAATTAGGCAGTTGGCGTTTTGTTGTCGTGAGTTCATTAATTATAGCTAATTAGGAGTCGTAATTGAATCATTAGTGTTCGACACGGGGCGACACTCGATTTGGTTAAGCTGTCGTAGAATGCAAGCGACCACGAACTCTGCTCACAGCCGACCCAGTGCTGGTGCTGGTGCAACGGCTTCGGTGCAATTGCAATAATGTAATTACTGTCAGCATGCATGTATGTGCCAACCGGTGCCGGACGCCAAGATCGAACCACGCTCAAAACCTGTTCTCGTTCGCAAAGGATAACGAGACACGTGACGAGACCGTTGGTTGGCCCAGGAAATGGTTGATTTTTGTGCGAAGCACGTGTTGAATTTTAATAGAAAGAACAACACAACTGATGCATGATGGGGGAAACTCGGGAAAAAGGAGTACAAAAACGACCACAGAATCTTCGTTGTCCCGTTTAAATGCATCCATTTCCGATACACTTAAAGCAGCCATTGATGGGTGTGTTTGTGTGTGTCCATAATCACACCACTAAAGTGAAGGAATTCCACACTCCACATTGCTTTTGTGTGGTGCAAACACGCATCATTGAGCACGATTTTGCGATACAAATTTTTCCAATAAAATAAACTCCTGTTGAAATGGCGTGCAGTGCATTGCGGGCGCTAGATGATTATGTTGTGGGTGGACTTTAAAAAAAAACAAAGGAAGGAAAACCCTCCACAGTGGAATGTGTCGGAAGCATTTTGCGAATTAAATCGAGCACGAATTCGGCATGATTAACTCATGCTCGATAAATCACCTCATTTGGTGGTGCTGTTTATGTTTACGGTGACCCGATCCGATCCGACACCGTCTTGTGGCCGTGTCGCTTTATGGTGTGCGTATTTATGCGTGGAATGTGAAACATGTCAAGCGAAGCCGAATGGACAGCATTACGATCATAATCATAAATTAAGTTCACTTTCCATAGACCGCCCGCTGCTAAAACGCTGGAGCTTTCCGTCAGAGAACAGGGCAAATCGCAGCAGTTTGTGTTCGTTGGAGAAAATGGGCAATCGCTTGCACGTGCTGTTTGATGAAACTTAAAATAATCCTTTGATTCGTGTTTGCGTATGCTCGGGCACCGGCAGGTGGTTATATGGTGGTTTTCCATTCCCGAATTCTTGGCCGATGAGACATAGATAACCAGGTTTCGGAGTTATGGTGCTGTTTAACCCGAACCATTCCGGCCACTCGAACTGCACATACCACAGTTTACCAATGCATTATAGATTAGAAAGTAATCAATTTGTAGGTAGCTGCCGGTATGTCGTCCGTGAGTCGCTGGCATGACATTCTTGGCTACCTGCACCACGCTCTAGACTCTAGACGCTGGCTAGATGTTTGGAACTCCTGTGTGCCTGGTTGGTTACAAATTTATGACTTGTTTTTGGCGCACACAAGACTCGTCCCACCGTTCGCTTTGCACGGGACTGGAGAGCCAATTGGCAGTGTTGAGCAATGATGCTATTGACAAACTTCGGGCTGCCCTACCGTGTCGTTGAACTCGGGCACAGGGCACGTTTTGTAAAAGTCACATCAAACTTCTGATCGGAGGATGGTGTTGTTTTTGGCGTTTCAGCTCAGTCGTCCGTCACATTTTGTGTCCCCAAAGGACAACAGCCCGGAAGGATAAAAGAAAAAAAAAACTGAAAAACCGGCGAGGTAAGATGTATTGCAACACTGGCGAGAATTTTGAAGTGGTGTGTAAATATTGATTCGCCACATTTAAGAGGTAATGGTAAGGGTGGATTCACAACGTTGGCAAAATAAACGGTACCAACGGTGGTTGTATGGGTCCTTTGAAGGTGCCCGAAGGTGTCAAAGGACAAACGGTGCGTATGGTGAAAATAACACTGTCAAAATGGATGCTGAACTCAGGTGACGGTCAACGTGTCAGCATCACCACCGTGTAAGCTTGTAGCTGACGGACGTAAAAAGAGGCGTAATTCAAATAACTCATCTGCAGAGGTGTGTCCAGAGCAACATAATCTGCTCCATAGCAAACGCTCCCACTGTGGGATGCGTGAATCCCGAAATGAAGGGAATCGTGATCGTGGATCGAATAATGCGCCGACCATTAATGGCACATCGAAACGATTTGGTGTTGCCCGTGTGAGCAAAAGCCTAGCGCTTTTAACTGTTTCGCGCACAATAGTCTCCGACCAAGAGCGCGCGCGTCTAATCGTTTTGTACCGATGGCTAATGATGGTGTTTTGAGTGGGCGATTTTGCTGATTCGTTCGGCTGAAAAGAACGCATTGATGTGTTAAACCAGCGGGTGGTCAATTTTATGTTCCCCCGAAGAGCATGATTCGTAAAAAGGGGAGATTTTTAAAATAATCATCGTCTGTATTGTGGCGATGGGTATTTAACTGTTACTCGTAAATAATCGCCACGATCGTGGCCACGAATGGACGAAGAGGACACAGCGTGATGAAGGTCGTAAAAATAGCACTTTTTTGGTTAATCTATAGCATCTACGGGCGGCTTCTTTCGCACAACCTGTTAGAGACAGGTTCTGATTTGTGGTTGCGAATAAATGTGACCAAATGAGCAGAACCTGTTTGATTGTGTAGTTGCTCATGTCGGTCTTCTCGAAGAAGAGGAATATTTTTAGCATACAGATAGATAGCGTAGGTCGATGGACGGATAAGCACTTTTGTCGTCGACAGCAAAGCGCTACTTCCGGTTATCGTGGTGGCTTCATAATTTAGGATAAACATTTTTCAGACTTTAAAGCCAACCCCGGTGTTTGGAGATGCAAATTCATGTCCACTGCATATTACCCAAGCTCTGCACTCTGCTCTGCCGCACTAGAAGGGAATAATCGCCAAGAAAGCTTTGCATACGGAACATTACCATAAGCGGTGCGGCTGGGCAAAGCGTGACAAAGAGTTGGCGAAAGGTGGTTAGGAAACGATGACGATTTTTGGCACCGAATTCCGTCGCCATCGGATCGTCGTTGTGGCCTCGGTCCACAGTGCGACCCAAGCGATATTTGAACAGAGAACGCTCGAGATGCAAATGAAAAATCGATATCGCACTTTTCTTCCACAACATTTTTTTCCCCTCCCGGGAGGGGAGGCGCATGTGGCAGTACGAGGCAAACGAGGAAGGCTCTGGTATCGAACGGGGTCGAAAATGGCACGTTGCATTTTTGCCAGTCAGTTCAGGTTTGGGGTTTGGTGTGCGGTTTTTTCGTGTGTCACTTTTGGGCTGGCGTTCGATTTTATTGGCAGTTTGCGGTGTTTCGATCTGGCGAAACCTGACGGATGAGCCCACGACCCCGTCCACCTGCCCTAGGCCTTCGATCGGTAAACCGAACAATTGTGTGATGGCAAATTTGAGTTGTCGTCTCGTTGCCCCAACTAGCGCCTGATGTAACAAAAGCATCCATCCCGCTCCGTTTGGCCACCGATGCGATGGTCAGTAAATTGATTACATTCTCTTCTGCGCAATGTGTTCGGCTGAAAATCAATACGGCAATCCGTGCCCGGGACACTCTACCTGTCAGGATGTGCAGGTGTCAGAGCACGGGTATGGGAAATGATTGACCTGCCGCAGCGGAAAGCGAGAACTTGCAGAGGTAGAGCGTCATTTTGTGAAGCCTTTCGTAAAATGCTTTTTATGAATATTAATTGAGCGACGACAGTGCATCGTAGTGCATTGGGGACGAGTCAGACCACGCGGGTATTATTGGAAGGCACGAAAATGTCACTGCAACTGGAATTTCATGATGGAATTAAATGCTAATGACAGGTCGAAGAGAAAACTTCCCTACGCTGTGTTCGTTAGGGCAGGCAGACATCAGCAGCTTCTTTTTTGTTGGGTGATAAATTGGATTCTCAACTTTGATAAACTAGTGAAAATAATTGGCAAAAACCCGTGAAAAATTGTTTAAATATAAGCTCGTCTAATATTTACTAACAGATAGCATTTAGAAAAGACGCAACTTATAATACCTCTCGTCCCCTTTAAAAAGATAGCATAGAATGAGCAAAAGTAAAAATTTCAGATTGTATCGCGCTGGAGTAACAAAAATTGCCCAAGTAAAGTTGTCAAGATACGGGAATGACTGGACGATTTTTAACTGGCCATTCATTCATCGGGCGCGCTGCGTACACTGTATCATTTTGCCTCTAATTTAACGCCCTATTCAGAGGGTGCCACGGGCTAAACAGAGCTAAAATTGAAGCCTTAATTGTACGTATTCACCCTATCGGGAGCGTGGAATGGAACTGTGCAGTGTGCTTGTTAGCCATCCGAATGTCCATTTGTCTATGCTTGGCGAAACACTTTTACTTCCATTCCTTACATTGCGATGAGCAATGAGATAGCGTTTCCCAATCGGTCGGGCGATGTCGGTGGCGGCGGAATGAATCTACTGACAAGTACCGCCTGGTGTTAGACGACCTTTGTCAATCTTTGTTTGCGTTGGGTATGTCTCAACTGGTGACAATCAATTCTTTGGGCGGCTGGATAGCAAGAACCAACAAAATGACAGACGGAACAGTTTAAAGTTCGTGTTTCCTGTCGAAAGGATTCGCACACAGACGGACACTCATCCCACGTGTATCGAAAGCAATTTAACGAACGGAAACACACACCGTATGTGTTATCCTTCGAAAAAGGTATCGTTATTTTAAATGCAACGATGTAGAATTCATCAAATCCGCCATGTTGTAAATGCCGGGTTTCAATGATGTGCTCCGGCACGGCAGCTAGTTCCATATTCGTACCGTGTGGAAGCTGGCGAACGAATGCCGATTCTCGTTATGCAAATATTTCATCCGTGATAAGAGTGTAAAATAAAACGGCCAAGAAATCGAGACACGAAGCCGAAGTCGAAAAACACATGGAGACCGTACAGATGGGATCAAAATGCATTGATAATAACGAAAGCGATCGAATGCATCCGCCTCATTAGTTCCAGTGCAATGCAGACCATGCGCTCGGGCAACACGGACAGTGCCGTGCAATATTTCTTCATCATTATGCCATGAGGTTCTGGTGGCGTAGTTGAAATTGTACCGAGAGCAGGAAGGGGATCAATTATAATGAATAAAACATAAAACTTATCGGAACGGCGCTTGCCCTGTTTGCCTGTTTGGGTCGAAGAAGCAACCGAGATTCGTTGAGGAAATTGAGATGAATTTTTGGTGTATCGTTATTTGCCACCACTGGGCTGGACTTTAGTCACCCACCGGTCATCGGTGGATCGGATGCAATCCGGCAAAACGGGAGTTGTGATTTCTCCCCGAACGCGGTGTGTTATTTTGAATAGTTTAACCGCAAAGCCAGAGTCCGCTTCCGGCAAAAGCTTTCCGCGTGCATCGAATTTTGGCTAAGCAATTATCATCTGTCGTGGTTTCGGAGCAGTCGGAGGTGGAATCGTTTTTGAATGGCCGTGCGAAGACTGCATAGCGCGGGTGAGAGATTCACATCATACCGATGGTTATGGTTGGTCTTGTATAAAACCTACAGCAGCACCACCCTGACAGCCATGGTAAGGTGGATGCTGGGCGCACGTCACGGTAGTGACTGGCCGGGAGTGGTGTACGTCAAGACCATACATATGTTTTCCCATCCGAATTGTGATTGGGGATCGGTGTATCTGTTCTGCTCCAGATCCTGGTGCGGTCAGGCATGAGACATCCGAGACGGTTCGGACCAACCGATGGTGCAAAATGGCGCTGCATTGCAATGCACCCAGCGCTTTCTGCTTCACGTGAAAAATGAACGAGAAGGACCAGTGTGTGGGCAATAGGGCAAGAATGAAAAAAAGCTCACCCATACACACACACGTGGTCGAGTATCGCTATCTCTGCCGGTCCGGTGTTCAATGTTCGCACGATTGCTCGTATTGCGCTCTTGATATGCATGCGATGCACCGGTGGCTGCAGATGATTGGCCGACGGTGTTCGCGGTGGTTCCGGTGTTGATTGTGTGTGTACCGGAAATCGAGCTACCGTTTCCGAGTAACGTGCCGATGGCTGATGATGGAGCGTTTCGTGGTGCTGCAGACGGAGCGCTTCGTGATCTGTGGCGAGGGTTTTAAAATGGTATCAAACCGGGAGGAAAGGTCTGCTTCCTCGCTTCAACATGGCACTGATAAATGAGGAGACAATAGCGGAAACTTTGGAAAAAGTATGATGAAAATTAAGCAGCAGCACGGTGCTTTCCTGTCCTGCCAGTGGTGGCGGTGAGTCACCACCACACAGTCTTCTGTCCGCTGGTCCGGTCGCTGGCAAAGAAACGGATGCCGAAGCTTCATCGAATGCCGGCGGTACAGGTTTATCCATTTTCCGACCGATTTCATCTGCCAGAGTCCGACTTCGGGCTTGGTGAAGCATTTACCTGCATTCGAGTAAGAAGGGGTAGTAGGGTGTAGAAGTGAAGGGGTTGGTGTGTGGAGCAGTGTGCTTGCGAGTGGAAAGCGAGCAAAGGACTCGCGAGCAGCATTCAATGAATTCAGCATTAAAACAATTCACATCGGTATCGAATGGAATCGAATTTGGCAGGAAAAGTTTCGGCAAAGTTTTTTCTAGTGTTCCCCCCCTTTTTCAAATCCACTTTTTCGATCTAGGATCTATATGTTTATGTGCCCGTGTGCCTGAGCATTTTCAAACATTGGCCACATTTCAAATGCTGATTTTCTACCGGACAACCAAAAACCGAAACAAGGGCGCGCTCTATTCGCTGTATTGAGGCTGTGCGGTAAATGTTACCATTCGCTGCACAAGAAGCCATCCGGACAAGGATGGAGTGGAAAATATTTCCCAAACCCTCCTTTTGCGATGGCGTATGTGCAGAGTTTTGTGGTGGCGAGAGTTGGGCGAATGGATCGGTTCGGAATGCGCTTATAAATGCGACCACGACCGTATGCTGGCGTGGTGGTCCGTTTTTGGAAATAGGGGCAGGTTAATCTGACATGTGAGCAGGAAGTGTAGAGTGGAATTTGCAACGTAGTGTAGATGGGTTTTCCCTTCCATGTGCAGCATCAGCGTGCATTTTCCACCCGCACACACTGGTTGGTGGGCTTGGTGGTTGTTTTGCGCGCGTTTGACGGTGGTTTGCTGGTGGAGCTTTCTGATCGGATGCCAAAAATATTGTGCGCACCAGTACCGTCTCGAGAAAGTTGTGCAATGAGCGGAAGAAGAAAATGCATTGCCAGCGTTGGGCGAGCAGCCGGCACAGGATGGTGGAACAGGAACGGAATTTAGAACAAACAGTATAGCTTCACTTTGGCACACAGGCATGCATTGGAGTGCCCCCGAATGTCAGCCGGTATGGACTTTAGTGATGCGGTATGTGGGCTAGCGAAAACTTTCGAAGGTTTAAAGTGATCCTGTCGCCGGAACGGAAGCAACTGCAAGGAGCAACGAAGGAATGTCTTGAGCATGATCGTTTTGGAGCGAAACTCTTTTTCCGGCATCTTCGCTCCCGTCTGGCGGTCGTCTAGCGTGCGGTTGTGGCTGCACTTTGAAGAGCTCAATATTAGGGCCTCCGCAGCACCGTATCCTTCTGGCCGTCGGTTTTCGCCTGCGAACGAAACGTTTTTTTTCTTTCTGAATCGGTCTTAAATTCGGCTTAAGGGTAGTTGGATTGGGTGGATTGGGCAAAAGGGAAGCAAACCTTAACCTACCCAAATGGCCACCAGGATCCAAGTAGTTTTCCACAAGGCAACACCGATAGAGGCGTGTTTTTCCAGCGTGTTTGTTTATCGACCGTACCGGCTGTGTGTATACGAGTGTGTGGTTGAACGTGTTTGTTTGTTTTTTTTTGCTTTCGGTTAGATTTTCGTAAAACGGCATCGAAATTGGTGATGCAATTTTGACGAGCGACCGCCCGATGGTTGACCGACTTTGGGTTTGAATATTTAAATCTTCTCCCTCCCTCGGTGGGTTTGCAGCAGCTTCCTGCGCCTGCAGGTTTGCCCGCAGGTTGGATTGCTTTGTTGTAAGCTGGCACCATTGGAAGGAACTTGACTGCTGCATAATTCATGCAGTTAGTGAAATTTTAAAATTCCATTTAGAAATTTTAGGACACCTGTTGGGGAATCGGGGCTATCCCAGCGCTAGTTGAGTATGTTGGAGAATGTGTATTGTTTTCGTTCGTTCGTGAGCTGCTCAGCTTCGATATGCATTTGATTTATTCACACACCAACTTTTACGCTAACTTTTGTTTTATTTCTATTCCACAGGTAAGCGATACGAAGTTGCTTGGTTCACCTCGAGTGTGTAAAACATTAGATGGGCAGTTGTGAGTATAACCGTAAAGCAACTATTACCTATAAAGTTGAATGCAACTGTTTTTAACGAATTAATGCACACAAATCAATGTTGTCGTTTGGTGAGAATTTGAACTTACCGTACCGTTGTGCTGTTGAAAGAGCATACATCAGCGAAAAACGATAAGCTTAAACCATTCGAACGTATCAGTCAAACGAACTTTTCCACCCACGCACCGACACACCCACACATGGTGCTATCTTTCTAAAGTGGTGGCATGATACTGACACAAATCGAGGGAAAATGTGTTGCATATTCTGCTGACGTACTGCAAAGCAGCGCGTGCTGAAGCACATATTTTATCCTGGTATTTATGTATCTTTCCATGCACGGGACACACGATGAGATGAGAAAAATGCAATTTGAAATGCATTATATTGTGAGTTTTGCTAGCTTGCAAAGGAGCTGCAAAAGGATGCAACTAAGGCGACCTTCTTAATCCACTCTTGCCCGGGGGATGATGAAAACGTCGTTGATCGTATGCTTCGCTTTGGGGTGAAGAAAGTCACGTGCGCCACATTTTGCTACTGTGTCGACGACGAAGACGGCGAGCCACGGTCTTCCCGGTTCCAGTCAGTGTTTCAGGAGCGCGCGGTACCGACCACCAGTTGAATGTTGCATGCGATTCATCTTTCGCGAACGCAGGAAATTACGTTTTTATGAGGATTGATAGTGGCGTTCAAGGAACAAATTTCCAGCTCCGGAACAAATCCGTCCACCGGCCGGAAGGTTAGGCGTAGCAGAATTGTCCGCCCCGGTTGAATAAATCACCAATCAGCAACAGTCTGCGTCGGAAGCATTAGCTACGGCGGTAATGTCGTTATCGATGACGTTACGTCGCGGAATTCTTGTTTCCTTTATGCTGAAGAAGTGATGGGAAACACGGCTAGCAGGCCAATCGAGATTCTTAAAATAATGAAAAGGGGGCAACTAACACCTTCCACCTTTATTTCTATTTCCGCTAGCATGCTAATCAGTGAGAGATTCGATTATTCGGCACGAAGCCAATCAGGGGACGGGCCAACCAAAGTTTGAAGAACACGTTCGAGAAAGCTAGCGAGGGTTGATTGCCTGTTTCCGTCGACGTAGAGCCCGATTGCGTAGTAGGAAAAAGTCCTTGGAGTGATGAATTTTTAATTCCTAATTGACAAGATGATGAAATATTCGCATCCCAGCGACGCAGAATCATCGCTTAATGTTTCGTTTTTAATCGACCTGTAGAATAATAATAATTTGCATTATTTAAGCATATTGTGCATATTGTAGCAGCTCCTTCCTATAATGACCCAAACTGTGAAGAGCTGACTGTGCAACGGTTTTCGTGCCGCCCCTACTAGCGCCAGTAGGGGAAACAAACAGCCGTAGCCAAGCAAGTGGAACAGAAAATCTAATGGAAATCGTCATGAATATATAACGAGGAAAATTGACTAAAATTTTAAGATCGTACCGTGCGGGTCCCTGCAGGAGCGCATAACGAATTAGCTGAAAAAAGACCATGCTAGCCGGTTTCCGGTGCAATCGCTCACCTTTCATGTCGCTCCGTCACATGGTTCACATTCGTTTTATGTATTTATGTGCGATTTTTGAGCAAGTTTAAGCGAACAGCCTCGAGGGAGATTTAATAATGATACTATGTAGTGTGCAGGCAGGAGTATGGCTATTGCTGTGTGTCAGGAAATTTACGTGCAGAGGTAGATGTTTCGGTCGACCGTGTTTCACGCTCGATATTGCACACACTTGCTAACCGTAGCTATCGTTGAATCCTGCCCAAGCAGCGACATCTTTCAAATGAGCTAGTCTCATATGTATATCCATTAAAATGTGGTACACTTTCAAAGTTTAATGAAGCACAGGGTGTCGTACGGAAGCTATCACCGTTAGCAATGCATTATGCTAGATGTAGGCCACCGGGGAATTTTCGGAATGGCTGCATGTTGGTCTGAGACTGCTAAAAGTGTCCAACTGGGGAAATGGACTTTAGAATGTTCCTCGCACCATCTTGTGATAGCACGGATTTTCGAATGAATATGCCTTTCGGTACCTGTGCAAAAGAAAGCATCATTGGGCGTATATGTTCACAGGCGTTTGATTGCAGGTTCACTGTTTAGAAGTGTTTCTAGAAAATTAGATGCAGATGCAATTACTCGCCCAATGGCTTACTACTGCTCCGATCCGTTCCGATGTCCGACGAGATCGTTTTTCACCGTTGTCTCTTTGACTCGTTTTGTAGCAAACTGTCCATAGCATTATCCTGCCACAGAGCTTTCAATCCTCAGATTGATTAATTTCGTTAGAGATATCGGTAGGATGTGGAATGGGGCAACCTAAAAAATCAGTTCGTTATTGCTCATTTGGCCTGCAGGCGATTGGGAAATGTTTGATGAATCGAGCAGGACGACCATGTGGTTAAACGCATTGCTTGCGATGCCACTATGTCAGTAATCATGATGCATTTCTGCAAAAAAGCGTGGACGAATTCCTTGCAATCCCTGCTGTGGTAACATATTCTAGTGTGGAAACAATACCTTTTTCTAATTGTAAGCAATTTTCCACAAAATTTTAAAAGTTTGAAAATAATTAAAGAAATGGAAGAAAACCCCTGCATTGCGTTGTTTTGTGGATAGGTGTATCAGAAGACACTTTTGCGTTTTTCATCGATGAAACAATTTCAAATTCAATCATCCCAATTGTTAAGCGTCGTATAGTATACTTTTAGGCTGTGTGATTACGGCAGAATGAGCCGACACTTGTTGTTGTTGGTTGTTTTAATGAAGCTTTGAGCGTGAAGCAGAGGGTAGGTGTTTTCAAATGTGTTACTCCACGAAACATTAATTGATCGAGAAACTGCATTGCGTATAAGGATGAAGAAGAAATTTTGGTTGAAAATATAAATGGAATTTATGAGCAACAATCAATGCATACTAAACTGAACCAATCAGAAATAAAGTTAATTTTTTATGTGCACAATGTTTAGAGACACATTAACTTCTTCCGCAGAGTTTGTTTTCGTTCTAGCTAAAAAGGAAGAATAAACATCTTGTTTACTACTTCAATAAGCATTGGACGCGTAATTTTATCGAATGAACTGATGGAGTCGCGATAAAGAAGAATACATATCCGGCAGACATGTTTGCAGAGATAGTCCTGTCGTACAATAAGCTTGTTTTAGCGAGTGAGCACAATATGTACTATTATGTTGAGCAGACGCTGTCTGGGAAGGTGTTGCTAAATTTTGGCGCATATAAATAGAGAAATGTGTCGCAAATTTCCTAATTCCATTGGAGCAGTGGTGGTATCGAGATGAAGCAAACATTCGCCATAATTGTAGCACTTTTGGCCCTAACCAGCCACATGTGCGCCGGAATTGGAATTGGAGTTGGAGGAAACGGAAACGGAAACGGAAACAATGGAATTGGTGCTACGGTCGGTCCTGTTACTGTAACAGTAGCTCCAGTAACGGTCGCGGTCACAGTTCCTACAGTGGCTGTTACGGTACCAACTGTAGGAATCACAGTTCCAACGCTGGCAGTTACTGTGCCTACATTAGGTGTTACAGTACCTACATTAGGTGTTACAGTACCTACATTAGGAGTTACTGTTCCTTCAGCAATACCTATCCTTGGTACAGTAGCAGGGCTTTTGACGACCACAACAACTGCTGCACCAACAACGACCACGAAGGCACCTGACAGTACCGTAATTTTCAATATCGGAGGCAGTAAGTATTGCATTGGTTGCACAGAAGAACATAAGGTTAGCTTTAACATTATGCACTTGAATCGTAGGCATTCTAACGGTTGCTGCTACCGATATAGCAACAATCAGCGCTATTGTTCAAGCTCTTCAAGCCACTGGAACTACGACTACAGTTGCTGCAACTACAACTACGACAACTGCTAGCCCGACTACAACGACTACAGTCGCTACAACAACTACCGCTGCTGCAACCACTACGACCACTGCTGCAGCAGCAACGACAACAACGACAGCCGGTGCAACTACAACAACCACGGCTGCAACAACGACTACGGCAGCATCGACAACAACTGCTGCAGCTTCAATTTCGATATCGATAACGATTAATTATAATGGCTCGTCCGTAATTATCACATCTGACAATAGCGCACTACTGACATTGCTTACTCAGTTGTTGAATCAAATATCTTCGTCCACGACAACTACAACGACAGCAGCAAGTGCAGCAACGTCGACGACGAGCACAGCAGCCACGACTACAACTAGCAGGACAACCCCCTACACGGGTGGTTGTCATAGGCATAATCATAGCCACGAGCGCTTTGGTTTCGGTTTTGGGGGAAGAATCGGTATCGGTGGACCAGGTGGTATCCTAGGTATTGGTGGAGGAATTCGCATCGGTAGACCACCGATCGCACCGCTTGCACCGCTGATCACACCGGCTCCGATAGTTCCATTTGTTCCGGTCGTTAATCCTATTGGCCTCGTTGCCAGACCGGTGTTGGCTGCCGCCGGGCGAATTGTCAATGGAATAGGGCAAGGTATAAGCAATATAGCAGGTGGAGTTGCTGCCAGTGCCTTACGAACAGGAGCAGGTGCGGGACTCTCTGCAGGAATAGGATTGAGCGGTGGCATTGGCATAGGTGGTGGCTTCGGTCTAGGTGCCAGAGGTAATGTAGCGTTGATGGGCTGAACAATCAGAATGAAAAACAAAACTGCAATAAACAGTAACGCGCGAATACGCATCATTATGCAATGGCAATCAAGCGGTCACTGAGCGAATAATTTTGTATCCGAAGTGAGAAATGTTCGATTGCCCTTCTGTATCGAAGCAATTTTTAGTAAATAGTAGCATTCATTCACATTAGATCATAAGAACAAGATACGTATTGATTGAGAGGTGTGTTTATATACATTGCTTTCACAGGAGTCTGAAACATTTATGACGCCGTATGACGTAAATAGCGAACAATCAAATGTTTTTTACTTTCGGTCGGCGTCCCTTTTGTGTACATAAATCCTATACAACATTCATGTAATTTCAAATGAATATTGTTGTTCTAAATGATACAAACATCTTTCTCAACTAGACCTTTACTCGTAGATTATCGTTCTGTGTTGTATTTTCAAGCAAATGAAAAACAGCTCTGCTTAAGAAACTTTTGCGTGTGTGATGTGTAAAATAGCATGGACTGTGGACTGTGGAGGCAAAATTCCAGTGGATCGCGTGTTCGCAGAAAAGTTTAATCAAGACGAAGAAATGTCAATATATCGCATTCATTTTTGTTTGTTCTTCTGAAGGCTAAAATTGTTGTAGAACTTTCACATAATGCAGATTTTTATATTCCAACAACCCAAAAGATGTATCAGATAAAGTGACATGGCCTTTTGAGTATCAAAGGAGACAATTATAATGTATCGCTTCATTTGCAAATCGACTTCGCAACATTTGAGTGAAAGTGTTTTTGAATATGTCTGCGATGTACAATGAAGTAGATTGTGCATCAAATATGTATCAATGCAAAAAAAAACATTCAACAAATGTCTTATAACAGAAGATCAATGCCGTGTCGTTCAATACACCAAGGTCGATAAATAATCAGTTCTTTTGATTTCACCTGCTGCGGGCTTCTGTTCATTACCGATGAGTGAAAACGTTGTTTGCTTTGTACATTTTGGCAAAAACATAGCTATATGATGGTGTTTTTCGCAAATTTCCTATATAAAGCGAGTGGACCATGGTTCAATTGTAGCATTCAATATCTTGTGCCACACTTGAAGAGAGAATGAAAAAAAGTCTTTTGTTAACGTTTACCTTGGCAGCATGTCTGCTAATCAGTCAAGTGCAGGCTCAAGCTACTGTGGCTATAAACGTAGGAGGAAGTAAGTACAAGCGCTAGGAGTGTTAGAAACTTCCAGCTATGAATGGTTCATGGACTAAACGGTTATGCATTTCATATAATAGGTACAATTACTGTCGCTTCGAGCGATATTAACACCATTTTGGCAATAGTAGCAGCACTGCAGGCGACAACAACAACTGCAGCAGGAGCAACAACGACAACAGTTGCGGCAACTACTACCACAGCTGCAGCTACAACAACTACGGCTGCTCCAACGACTACTACGACTACAGCAGCTCCAACCACTACTACGACTACAGCAGCTCCAACGACTACTACGACTACAGCAGCTCCAACGACTACTACTACTACAGCAGCTCCAACTACTACTACCACTACTGCTGCTCCAACAACTACTACGACCACAGCAGCTCCAACAACTACTACTACTACAGCTGCACCAACTACTACTACCACTACTGCTGCACCAACAACTACTACGACTACAGCAGCGCCAACAACTACAACGACCACTGCTGCAGCAACAACGACTACCACTACGGTTGCTGCAACGACTACTACTACGGCTGCCCCAACGACTACAACAACTGTAGCTGCAACCACTACAACAGTGGCTCCTATCACTGTAACTGTGACCGTAAATGGATCTAGTGTCACTGTATCCTCTACGAATAATTCTTTGGTGAACGTAGTTCTTCAAATTATCTCAAGTTTGACAGCAACAACAACTACGACCGCAGCCACAACGACAACGGTGGCGACTACTACAACTGCAGCTACAACAGCGGCGGCCACAGCTACAACAACGACTGCTGCTGTGACCACAACTACCACTGCTGCTCCAACAACGACTACAACTACCGCTGCTACTACTACTGCACCGACTACAACCACCACTACTACCGCTGCACCGACCACCACCACTACTACTACTGCTGCAACTACAACCACTACCAGGAGAACGTGTGGTACACGAGGCCCAATCGGTTTGAGAGGAGGTTTCGGTATTGTAGGTGGGCTTGGTCCGCTTGGCTTTGGATTGGGTGTTCGAGGAGGAGTTGGCGGCTTTGGAGCACCGCAAGTCGGAGGATTTGGAATCCTTCCAGCAGTTGGCAATGTTGCTCGTACCCTTGTAGGCACTGGATTGAACGTGGTTGGTTCTGCGGCAAACCTGGCTGGAAATGTGGTTGGCGCTGTTGGTAATGTAGCGGGTGGATTGCTAGGAGGTTTGAGCAATGCCGCGACTGGAATCAGCAGTGGTTTAAATGCAGGATTGAACGCAGGTTTAAATACAGGTTTCAGCGCAGGATTGAACGGAGGACTAAACGCAGGATTAAACACTGGATTAAGCGCAGGAATAAACGCTCGAGTAGGAGGTGGTTTCGGTGGACATACCCATGGTGGAGGAAGTGGACGTATCGGGGCAGGTTTTGGTGGAGGGTTCCGAGCGGGTTTAATGGGTTAAGCGGTGGTGACAGTATGTATGCCAATGCAAGTAAATAATATGCTCATCAAATAAATAAAGAATCCATGCAACAAACATGTATATATTTGAAACACCTGTTCCACAAGGCTTATCACAATGTGCCGAGAAGTCTTAGAAAACCTTAGAAAAATAATCCGAACATTAAGGATTTTCTTGCAACTGACAACAAAGGTTTTTACGTACCAAATCTACATTTTCGCATTGCAAATTTTCTTGAAGAAATATTGCCTCAAGTAATGTGTACACGTTAGAGGAATAGTGTTCCAATGCATTAACTCGAGTGCTTTTTTGTAGATGGTGATCTCGTAAGTGATTGTTATTGTTCTTTGTACTACAGTAGTTCTAGAATATGCTCAGCCTTGTTTTGAATGATATGTTGTTGTTTCTTTCTTAACCAATAATGAGTCTTTTGTACCATCGATCGAACTTCGAACGGTAAAAAGCGGTTTAAACTAAAAGCTGCTGGTATTGACGTGAACGGATTGTAGATGTGTTTTGATACTCTTCTGACTATAATGACTTTGCATTCATAGGGCAACACCGTTCGCACGTGGTGGATTTGTGCGAAAAGCTAAACAATGAATACATCTGTCGTAAATAGACTCAACAGGTTCTTTGTAGTTGATATGTTCGAGTGGGCATATGTTCTGAACTAGATGTATATAAAGAGGTTTATGGTCCTTCATTCTTTAGAACCTATCCTTCGATAGCTGCCGTGTAGTGTACATCATGAAGAACTATTTGGCTTCTCTAGTGCTTGCCGTGTGCCTGCTCACCGGCCCTGTCGCTAGCCAATCTGCCACGGTTTCAATCAATATTGGAGGAAGTAAGTGCCGCAGAGACAAGTGTTGAGTGATTGTGATGAGATTTTAATATTTGAAATATTTTGTGGAATTACGTTTATTGTAGGTGTTATCACCATAGCATCATCCGATATAGCGACGATATTGGCCATTGTAGCATCGTTGCAAGCTACAACAACAACTAGTATCGTTCCCACAACAACCGCTACAACTACGACTGCAGCTACAACAACAGCATCCACTACAGTAGCTACTACTGCCGCTACTACTGCAGCAACCACGGCATCCACAACCGCTGCTACAACCGCAGCCACAACTGCAGCCACAACAGCTGCTACGACAGCAGCCACAACGGCCGCAACGACCGCAGCCACAACAGCAGCTACAACCGCTGCTACAACTGCAGCAACAACTGCTGCTACGACCGCAGCCACAACTGCAGCCACAACTGCCGCTACGACTGCTGCTACAACTGCAGCTACAACCGCTTCTACAACTGCAGCAACAACTGCAGCCACAACAGCTGCTACGACCGCAGCCACAACGGCCGCAACGACCGCAGCCACAACAGCAGCTACGACCGCTGCTACAACTGCAGCAACAACTGCTGCTACAACAGCAGCTACAACCGCTGCTACAACTGCAGCTACAACCGCTGCTACAACTGCAGCTACAACTGCTGCCACAACTGCTGCCACAACTGCTGCCACAACTGCTGCCACAACTGCTGCTACGACAGCAGCAACAACTGCAGCAACAACTGCAGCAACCACGGCAGCCACAACTGCTGCTACGACCGCAGCAACCACAACTGCCGCCACCACTGCCGCAACAACTGCTGCTACAACTGCAGCTACCACGGCAGCCACAACAGCTGCTACAACTGCAGCAACCACCACTGCCGCTACGACCGCCGCCACAACAGCTGCTACAACTGCAGCAACTACCACTGCCGCTACGACCGCCGCCACAACAGCTGCTACAACTGCAGCTACCACAGCTGCTACAACGACGACTGCTGCCACAACTACGACTGCTGCCACAACAACGGCTGCAGCTACCACCACTACTGCCGCAGCCACTACAACTACAACGGCACCAACATTCACAATCACACTCACTTTAAATGGAAATGCCATAACAATTGTAGGTTCTAGTTCTGGTTTGGTGAATTTGTTGACACAAATTATAAGTAGTTTGACAAGTACGACTACTACTGTCGCACCTGCTACCACGACCACCACAGCTGCACCGACTACTACGACTACCACAGTTGCACCGACCACTACGACAACTACAGCCGCACCGACCACTACGACAACTACAGCCGCACCGACCACTACGACGACTACCACGGTTGCCACTAAAACGACCACCCGAAAGTGCGGTGTTGGTATTGGAATCGGAGGTGGAATCAATATTGGAGGACTCGGAGGAATCGGTGGAAGCATCGGCATTGGAGCAGGTCTTGGAGGTATAGGCGCAGGACTTGGTGCCGGAATCAATGTTGGAGCAGGTTTGGGAGGAATTGGTGCCATTGGCGGAGTCATTGGTGGAAGACTTAAAGTTGGCACGGGACTCAATGTCGGCACAGGCCTGAACATCGGTACTGGTATCCGTCCGATCGGATCGTTGCTCGGGACTGGAGTAAATTTGGCTGGTAGTGCGATAAATACCGCTGGAAGAGTGGCCGGTACCGCGATTAACACGGCTGGTATCTTAGCCGGTACTGCAATTAACACGGCTGGCAACTTAGCCGGTACTGCAATTAACACGGCTGGCAACTTAGCCGGTACTGCTATCAATACGGCAGGTACCGCCGTTCGTGGAGTAGTTGGAGCTGCTACTAATGTGCTTGGTGCTGCCACAAACGTGGTCGGTAATGTAGCCGGTGGACTTTTGGGAGGGTTGACCAACGGTCTCCAGGCGACCTCTAACGTAGGCAGCAGGCTGAATGTCGGTGGTAGTCTCTCCGCTAGCGGTGGCCTGCTTGGTAGTGTTTCTGGCGGACTTACCGGACGTCTAGGAGTCAGAATGTTTGGATAAAAAAGTTAACCTTGACAACAATCGAATAACTCTTGACTGAACTTTTCACTTTTTCTATCCTTTAAATGTGCAATAAAAACTAATCTATTAGATTAGACGATGCGACTAAATCATGTTCTCTTTACTTTACTTTACAGTTTAAGCAAAGAAATACGAAATAGGTACTTGAATGGGTATATATAAGATCATAAAAACCAGTTTGGTTCAACTTTGTCCAAAATAGCATTTGTTTAACAAGATCTCATCGCCGATAGCTTTATCATAGCTTTCAATCTTCAACAGCTATCCAACCACAGCGACGGCGATAGTGACGTAATGCGTTTCCAGGTGTCCCATACTCAGCAAGAAACCGTGGCATCTTGATGCGTTTTCATGTTTTACATCTGCTTGAATGCCACCATCCATTACAACGATTTGAGTTTTCAAGTTTTTAAAACAAATCATGCGTTGAGAGGTAGGTTGCGTTGGGAGGCCAGGTATCATCAATTTCAATCAAATATTGTGTTGTAAAATATCGCTCCTACCAGCAAGCCGTGAGAGGTTTGCTTGCATTATTTGTTGGATTAGCTTGTTGTCGCAATGTTGCGGCCAATTGAAATCGTCAAAATATTGAACTAAGCTCCATTGCATCCGTTTAAACAAATCAACGAACATGCAAGCAATATCTGCTCGTTTTCAAGTTCGTAAATGAATATCAAAGAAGTTAGAAAGAAAACTATACTAACTTACATTTTTATTTGCATCTTATCTCTTAGTTGTTTTGTATGTTGCGAGACATTGTAGAACAGTCTTATATCCTCACTCTGCAACCGGTCCACAAGCCTCACAGTGGCTTCTCCTTTGGCTTTCCGTAATCCTATCATATTTTTGGTTGATCCCTGTCAAAACGGAACTGTTTAGCTTGGTTCTGGAGCAAAGGCACGAAAGGGCGCTTCTGGAAGCGACTGTACAAGCTTTCCTTCCGCTTGGAATCCATTGCTGCCGCATTAATACCTGTCCGTGCTGTTGTACCGTAACGCTCAACGTCGGTCCCAAAGTGTCGGTGAGCATCCGAACGGTCGCTCGAATATTACCGGAAAACCCTTTTTTTAATCTTTCCAATTTATCACCCCTTTTGTTTTCCAGCAACCGGACGAACGTTTTATTGAATTAGATGGGAATGAACAAAGATTCGGTAAAAAATCGCCAAAAGCTCGGTATGCGGCTGCGTCCAAAAGGTAGTATAGGACGAAAAATACTCGGTTTTGTGGACTCGGTCGGTACGGTGGAAGTGTGTTTTATATTTTCGGTGCTTTTAGCCTCAGTATTGGAGGTTTGTGTCGTTCCTGTTAGAATGGTATTGAAGAAAAAGTTGATCAATGGTGACAGTGAGGTTTTTTTTTGTTGCCTTTATGATAACACTTTGGCTGAATGATGTTAGTCAACATGGCGTAAAAATGTGTCGTGATTTGAAACTTTTCCATTCTGTGCAGAAAGTCGACTAAGCAGAAAACTAAACGCGTTCATATCGGTGTAGTAATGTATATCAGATAAGGAACAATGTTTACGGCGAAAAACATGCGTATTGCGCGATTCTGTTGGACAATACGTTTCATGGCGCTGCTCTTATGTCGGGGCCCAACACGAAGCCACTTGAACCGCCATTAAGAACGCTTTACCCACTATTAGTAAGCTGGCTGGGGCAAGTTTTACAAATAATGAAACATTGAAGAAAGTCCTTGGGCAGTACCTTCAGAGAGTCCTTCGCTCATTGACGCCATTGCTGCAGGTGCATCGGAGTGATAGAGCGCGAAATAAACGGTTCAACAATTGCCGGGCAGCAGCATGGTACGATGGAACACGTTTTGCGTTGCATTTCCTTTGTTCCGGAAGTCCGCCTTTCTCCGGTGCATATAATTCGTCTACACCCGTCCGGTGTGTAATTAGCAGAAACAAGACAAAGTTTCGCCGAGACGAGTCGAAAAGTTGGGCACGCCAAAATATAACCTCGCTGTCACGGCACAAAGTAAGGCGATGATGCCAAGCCAAGCATCCTCTTGCCTCTTATTTGTCTTTTGAGACCGTCTCGCTGGTCGCGAGACAACCGAGGCGCGAATAATGAAGAATAATTAGACTTTCAGCTAGCAAACGAGTTTCGCGGAGCGCTATTTTAAACTAATCATAATTGAATCAATTTCATCGTGGCACCGCGGTACGCTCCAGTTGCAGGGTTCGTACTGCAACCAGAAGGCTGCTTGTGGTGCAACACTACTGGCAGTCCGGTTGTTGTCGGCTTAATGTCTAGCGGAATTGTCTTTCGTCGCACGCGAAAAACCGCGACCAATTTTGGTTGCTATCGATGGATGTCGAGATGCGCCGGTGACTCAAACCTCGATGATATAGAATTCTGCGAAACGGAATACCATCATGTTGTGGAATGGCTTTGCGTATGATACACATCTGGATACCATACGTTTTGGACAATAGTTGCGATGAGGCGCACGACATCATGCTTAGATCATTACTATGGCGACACTGCATCGGGGTCAAGTTCAATTAGTCAGTAGCGCCTGTGACGCATGTTGTCCGTATGTCTTTATGGTTTTCGTGTAGATAGGATATTGTGCTTTCAAGCAACACGCGATAAATTACGTTTCTGGACTTTTGAGTTCGGTGAATACTTGTGAGATTACAATATTCGTCGGTTATATCCTTCTGAATGCTAAACATACCTTCGTTACATGCCCTAGCATTGCCATTGGACGTTGTGCCGAGATCGAGTCGGTTTATTGCGTACACACATATGACTGTTTGTTTTTAATTTCGTCACTATTGGACAGACCGTGCAAGGAAGTAAGGAAACGAATCTTCAATTCTACACCTTCTAATCGTAAGAGCCGTCGGGCACGTGTACTGTTGAACCGGAGCCTAGCACCGCTGGTGGGTGTTGGTTTGCTGGAATGGAATTCAATCTCACGTCACTTTCCGAACCGACCCGAATCCCTTTCTGCCTAAGCCAAAGCGTGATGGTTCGATTTACATTCCATTAATCAAACCGTAAGGAACGATCGGAAGCGGTAACGATGTGTTCGACCGTCCGTCTGTCTGTCCGTCTTCTGTGCGGCGCCATCGGTCCGGAAGCGAAGGCAGTACCTTGACACAGGACAGGATATTCACTGGAGGGAGTAGATGTCGTCGCGCGTACGGTTGAAATTATCAACGGTCGAATGGTGCCCACCATCCGAGGATGGGCAGACTAGGAAGGCATGGATTATGCTGAAAAGATTCAAAATCGATTTATTTTGTTGCTTGTTAAACAGATTGTTTCAGTATCCAGTTGCCGCACGGTACCGTGATGCGAGTGAAATTCACGCGCTCTGCCAGCACGAAACTCGATAAGAAGTCTTCCGTTGGGTGTTTAGTGTTTGTTACTTGACACTTTCGGCATGGCAAGATGAAAGAAAAGTGTTCGATTTTCTCGTCTTTTGTTGTCCCGCCACTCGGATCCCGCTGCCGCACTTGAGCTGTACGAATTCGCACCGCACGATGTTGTTCTGTTCTATGGAGATATGTTTTTTTCTACCACGCTTCACATCAAACGAATGCAACAACACTTCCGTTTGCCAGCTGGTGGGATCAGCTTTTGGTGATGTAAACCATTTGCATAGGGCATTAGTGTGTTGGGAAAGTGGAAATAGGATCAGGAAAATGCTAAGCTGATAATATGGGCGGTGGAGCGAATGTGTTATGCAACGGTTATGCTAACGAACTTTAAGCTGTTTACATTAACGCGCAATCAGCTGGAAAAGTCACAGCCAACGCAAAAAAAAATACAACCATCGCAACAGAAACAAACATTAATCTTCTTAACGTCGTGCAACGGAATTTTTTGTTAAAATAATTTATTACCATTAAATTTTAAGGAAAAAGGGTATATAAAATATTGTTGTTTAACGTTGTCAAAGCATCACACGCGTAGTCTGGTTCGTAGGAAAGTTAATAAAAAACCAGTAAGCTTTTTAATGTTTTAAAAGAAAAAAAAAAACTCAAGCTTATTTCAATGTTGTTGTCTTGATGTTTGATCTGATCGTATTGTTGTTATTGGTGTGTTGACTGATCGTGCCCGTGCCGTGCATGTGATGATTCAGAACATGATTCAGAGAAAGAAATAAACCGCTTCGTGCGGTGTAAACAACGCTCTGCTAGCGAACGTCTATTGAGACGTCATATTTGATCAACAAAGCAGACAAATTGGTCAAACGTGTGATCGTGAAGAACGTCAAACATATAAGACGCCTTCCAGTTTGTTTAGACTAAGGTATATCGTGCGGTAACCAGTGGGTTTGTGATACTGAATGTCCATCGTTGGCAAACGCTACCTACACGCTTGTTGGAAATTGGATGTCTTATTCCAGATATGTTGATGCACTCTTTACAGGTCTAGTGTCAAGAGAAATACAAATCAAATCGTTTGTCTAGATAACGATCGGTTACCGATATGGACCGATTGGTATGTCAGTTCCAGTTCAGGGGTTCAGACGGAAGGAAGTATGACTGGAGAAATGTTTTCCTGTTCTCGGTTGCATGTTTGTTAGGAATGTTCGGTGTCAAGTTTACCGGATAGGCAATCGGATGTACTGACGTTGGGTACTTGGTTGCATTCTGCTAACAAATCGTTTTGACTGTCGCTTCCATCTTGCTTACTAGACAACTTACCTTGCTTTCTCGTTCTTTCTATCGTTTCAGGTATGTTTCGTCGATTCGTGCGGAGGGCAAATTTACATGAACATGTAACACTTTGAAGTAAACCCATCCCCATCATGGTCGTGGCATGACAGACGATCATGTTTCATAAAACATATACATGATTAATTATGTTGAAATTCCTAACGAAATTGATATCAAAGCCCAAGGCACGGCTCGGCAGGCTGCGGCGATGGCTCCATCAATAAATACGTTTTGCCTCGATGCCGCATCTTCAGCATTGGATCGCTTACGAAGAAAGCCCACAAGATCTTTTACTTCTCTCGTTAGTTTAATTGACTCTTTCGAGAAGGGAACGGAGAGCACACATAAGCATCATTAGGGGCATTAGGACGGTTACGGCAGTTTGTTGTGAGCAGAAGTTATCCCTTAAGCGGGCGGTGGGTGAGAAACTCCATTAAAAAGTTTTATTATTTGCTAACATACATACATACATACATACAGCTGGACGCACATGCACACAAACGAGCAAACATGTGCGCACAGGGAGCGTAGGCAAGATGCAAAGATACGGTTCGGGTTCGTCGACGTAATTTCGTGCAAACTGGAAAAGCGTGGGCTCATCATTAGTTTCGGGTAATTTATTTATTTAACCAACTTGTGGAAGTGATTAAAAAAAATCCTACCTACTAGCTGTCGGGTAAAGCAGTGCAGGGCATTCCAGTATGTAGGCTAAGAAAAGTCGGTCGTTTATCGGAGATTAGCTACCTGCCTTTGTGGAGTTCGGTTCCAATGTTTGAAGACACTGCCAGCAGCTGGGCGGACATTGGAACTTGAACTGGATTTAAAATGTTCTGTGCCGGGATAGTTCAATGTGCAACACTTGTGACTATTGCAGGATATTGAAGGGGTTACCCTCTGTTGCTGCGATAGTGAAACGTCAGGGATTTACAATGGGGACGATAAAGTTTAGCCAGACAAAGGCTTATTAAAAATTTACGGACACGTTTATGTCATCCTTTGACTTGGCTTTGCTTCACGCTGTAGTCCAGTGTTTGCCCACGGGGTGGATTGTGTGCATGAGGATAGCAACAGAAGCTTCACTAGAATCGAAACATGACGATCCTGTCCTGGCAGGAAAATGGTAAAGCCTGCCTGCCGAGTGTTCTGTCCGCCCGATGAACTGTCCACCGAGAATTCGCCACCCTCCCATTACGCTCCGTGGATACCCCCAAAAGGGTTCTGTGCCATACCGTGTCGTATCGTCCCTCTAGGCGAAAGTGCGATGGACCAAGTGCCTGTGGTATTAAATTTTGTGCTTATTTGTTCTAAGCATTATTGCTCGCCTCGTGCACCCGCCACCCGGCTATTTGCCGAATCCACTGGCCGAATGTTGATCTTCGTCCTTCGCAGCATCTTCGTCCTAGTTTTGGTACGCCCCATTGTGTGCCGGGTGGACGCCTTTGCGGTCGACCCGTTTATGGTGGGTGATATTTCTGGAGAAATAAATAAAGCGCTGATGGGAAGGTTGTGGCTGTGGACCTGGACAGGCAACGATTGTGCAAGCTCATTTCCTTTGAAGAGCCATCAACCCGATAATATTCCTCTTCACGTTGAGGTCTCGCTGAATGGCATTTTTGTCGAGGTGAAACCAGCAAACCAGAAGCGCAGAAGTGTATCTCCAATGTAGTGCTGGCCGAAGAGGCAAACGATGAAAGATACGAAAGCGGCAGCGGATAAGCGGGACTGTCTTGTTGGTTTGTGCTGTGCTGTCCAAGGGAATATGCTTCATCTCGGTGGAATAGGAAAATTGAATTGAATCCTCATGCTCAGCCCGTTGGACTTTGTCCCGTTGTCTTTGGGGGTAGGATTATACAGCAAGCACAGGGGATTTCGGTTCTGTCCTGCACAGGACCTGTTCCATGACAGTTGCAGAAAAACTGCAGACACAATAAGTGCGCAGGGCATGCATCGTAACAGGGAGTTCTTGCATAAAAACTTGCACGAACTCCATTGTGCCGAACGTCATGCACGGCAAAGGTGTCCAAAATGTGTGGGCATGTAATGAATGGTAAACATATTATCGTGCAAATTATAATCGGTCTCAAAAGGCGCTTCCAAGGAACACAGGAATCACCCTGTGTTTTGACACTTGGCGCTGAAGGGCGATTAGACTTGTAGCACAGAAACCACAATAACAGGAAGCACACCAAATGTTCTGCCTAGAATGCCATAGCACGGACCTGATTTTGGTCAGTTGGTTTTGCAGGTCCAGGAATGGAATGAAATACCAAACAGTGTGCGGTAAATGCGTCGATGCATGCAGCAGCAGCAGGAACATGCATGATGTGCATGTTTGGCGTAGAACAATACACCTCCACCGTGGCACCGTACCTCTCGTCCTTTGCCATTATTTAGCCATAATGCCAGAAGTTGTTCGTCACTCGTCTAGTCCCTCGCCTGACTGAACTTTGGCCGAAGAAAACGGCTTCACCCTTTACCGGTCGGTCTCGCTTGCGGTAGGTCGGAATGTGGAAGGATGCGCGAGGCCCACAAAAACCGGAAGTCGCTTCCGAGACGAGAAGATGACGTTGTTTTTGAACAAGCCAAATACATGCACACATGCATACAGGGAAAAGGTACAAGAATCTGTACGAACTGGTGTGGGTGTAGAAGCCGCCATACACGCCGTGGCCCTTTTGCTATCGTCGGTACGGTTCTCGGTCTGTTGTTGCATTTAATGTCGATGGCTGAGTGCGCCCGACCCGGCGCACCGGTGTTTTATATCGCAATAATGGAAAACTATGTTGATCAAATTAAAAGATACCAACTTTTGCACTTGAAGTGCTGCTGCATGTTGGACCTGCTAGTGGTGGCCACATGTCAATAGAGCAGGTATGTCGTATGCAAGGGGAAACGAAGCAGGAGGGAAGGAAGACGCGGGGACAGAGTGGCTCAAGGACGTAGGACAAATTTTCGTGCTGGTTGTCGTTCAAACAAAAGCACACAAACATATATTGTGCAACGTTTGCTCTCCGTTCCGGTAGAGTATCGTCTATTGTTTTTGGTGTTCCGGTTGCCGCCTGCCAACAAAGTTAAATATGGTGGCCATCGTAGAAGGTGAACCAAGGAAGGCTCCAAGCATAGATAGGGTGTGCTGGGTGTGTTTGTACAAAAGCGAAAGGCATGTGAACAACAAATTTGAGTTCTTACGCGTGGAATGCATGCGTGGCTGGTAGAATTCGTCAGAACTCGTCCAACCGTATGGTGTCTACACTTGGCATCGTTATGGCGGAAACGGTTTCGAACACGGAGAGTTTGTGGTAATCCAAAACCTTCTGTACCATACTGCCCCTGTGACAATGACAAATCGAGCAGGATTCGAATGTGAAAACTCCGTGCAAATGTATGATTGTTTGCCAGAAACCACAGTTTGGTACAGAATGAAGATATCACGAGTCACCCGCTGGGAACAGCCAATGGAGCCGATGGAGCCAGAGGTGAGAAACCCATTAAATGCGGCCTTTCTTGCCCATTCGAATGGAGTCAAAGAAAGTCAAAAACCGTGCGTCGCTCCGCGTCGATGGATGATTAATGGTCATTTTCGTGGTTGCTCCAGCAGTCATCGACAGGACCTCAAACCGGCCCAATTAATGGTGGTAATTGTCTGCGAAAAGTTGTTGGATCATTGGCCCCATCGGAGGGCTTGACATACCTGCGAGACGGTCGATCGATTTAAGCCGTTTGCCGTCCCGTGCCGTGGTACAATTGTTCCCATGCGCTGTTCAAATACTCCGCCATCGTTCGTATCGTATCGTTTGGCCGCAGTCTGCATCTCGAAGCTGGCCAAGGTAAGGTAAGGTAAGGTGTACGAAATAGGAAACAGAAAAGTGCACTTTCATTTCGATTCAATTATATTTGTTAGTTTCAGGCAACCATGAAATATGCTTTGCTGTTTTAAGCCCGCAGAAAATCGGCTGGACGGACTGCAAAATGTTGTAATAAGTTTGTTGATAATAACTTTTCCCGTATCAGTGTTGGTTGATGGTTCTCCGTGACGGTGGGATGGAGCATTAAATTTGAATTCCGCGTTTGTCCGTTTTTTTTTTTCGGTTGGTCTGGGGTCTGGGATTCGGCTGCATCGACAAGTTGACGGTTTGACTGAGCGCAGAACAAAGCAGAAACTCAACTTCAAGCTGCAGAGAATCTGTTATAGCGGTGAACGCTATGCTGCTGCTACTGCTGCGGGAATACAGAAATGTCGTTGTTCAAGAGTACTTGGAAGGTTTTTTGCGTTTGTTCAGCAAATTGTTTCGAAAATTGTTTGCCATTCGTATGTGTGCCGACGCGAAAAGTGATGGTGTAAACAATTGAATAAAAAATGAATCCGCTTATATCGTTTAGTGGTGCTGATGCGGGCCGAAGGCAGCAAGCAAAGAATGCCGGAAAAATCACGAAAATTTTTGGCAATGTGCTTGAAGCTTGGAAATGTTCTTCTGCACACCATCCGGAGGGAGAATAATAAATAGGGTGGATGAATGCTCCTTTAGAACATTCACAACACAACGAGTGTGACGTGTTAGTGAGTGCTATTATATATAGCTGCGATAGCGATGTAGATCAACGTCACCTGTATCGCAATCGTTGAGCTCTCATACAGTATGGATAGTTTTGTTATTTATCCTATAAATCTTTGCAACATTTAGTGCCCATGACTAGACTCCCAGACAAGCAGGAACCAGGAAAATCCCCTGAGGGCTGAACGCAACTTCATCGTGGCAAAGGTAGGAAGAAAGTTGTCACCATTTTCCTCAGTTCGGCTTTGTTTTAGTTTCATCTCGATCACGCAGCCGAGAGCGCCGGTGAACGCCATGGAAATAAATTACATTTTTCTCCGTATGATCAGTTCTGTCCCCACAGTCACCACCTTTTGCACCGTTCACGAACCGTGGCCAGACAAATGATAACACCGCGTGTAACACGTGGACGTGGGGTAGAGCGTCGATGGAAAACATCCAACCGTGGCAGCAGCGCCAGCAGCAGGAACGGCCAAACTGTCCGCTAAAGGTGCCGAGGTGGAAAATGACGACAAGAAAAACTAGTTCGCTGCCAGTGGATCTACCGGGGGTGTGTTTTCCGTTGTTTATTTTTTTCTTCTCACCAGCACGGGAAGTTCCTCTTTCTAGCTCTCTATTTTTCCGCTACGGTCGCTACCCAGCAAGTTTCACACGCCCTTAGGACGCGTGGGATGTCTTCCTACCGGCATCCGATGCCGGGGAGCATTTTTCACTGAAACCATACGCGAGACCATAAAGGGCAACACGGCAACCCGGACCGCAACGATGGGTGGAGCAGTGGAAGTAGCGAAAGGCGGTGAACTTTTGCCGCCTCCATCTCGAAATGTCTTCAAATGCTGGCCCGAGGGAGCAAACCGCTCATGGAGACTGAATCTTTCGCGTGTTTTTCCATCCATTTTTTGTTCGTCCTCTCTCTCTCTCGGTCTCTTTCTCTTCCTCTTTGGCTTTCTCAATGTTGGCGTGTTTCCACTTCAACAATGTCAACTTTTTGTTGCGATCCTGCTGCTGCTGGTGGCCGTAGATGTCAGTTGCCGGGCCCTGCTTTTTTTGTGTGTAACTTCGTGTCCCTATCCTGGCGCTGCGGGACGGCAAGCGTGTCCTGATGACAGTAAGCGACGGAAAGCGACCCCCGTAGCAGCGAGTGGGATCCAAAATGGCGATGAAAATGACAGGAATGTCAGTACGTTTTGTCTCGGTTATTTTCATCATAGTTGTTTCTGGCTGTATCTTCATGGCGCTGCTGTCCCTTCGCGCTCGTGCTGCCTTTCGGTGTTTCGCCCGGAAAATGGCGATGCTTTCCATTTTCTTTATCGCACCCAGTGCGCCGAGACACGCTCGAAAGTTGTACCTGTTATTACAACAAACTACAAACTCTATACTATTGTGCCGGAGCCGGAGAACTGGCTTGGGCCGTGCCCACCGTCTTTATCCTCAAGTTGTCCCAGAGGAGTTTGAATATTTTCTTACCCAGCCCATCATACTCACACCTGCACTCACGCCACTGTGGGGGAAAAAGCGGAAGAAAGAGGTCACCGTTTTCCTTTTCCGCCTGCCGGGAAAATGTAATCTCGTTCGATAGATGGATGAATGATAAAATTGTATGACCCAATACTCCCGTCCACGGGGTCTGGGTTTTCTGCTCCATCATCTGCCGAGCTGAGTTTGAGCGACGAACGACGCTTAATGCAGCGCACGGTGGATGTATGGCGCTTTCCACCGTATTTGTCGATTGCATTTTACCGGCTCGGAGTGCGTTACCGGAGCAAAGTTTATGATAATTTTAATTAAGCACTCGAAAGACAGAAACGCACCAACGAAGAAAAGCCCGGTAAGTGCAGAACGTCGGCGGTTTGAACAACGCTTCGCAATTACTACGCCGTGCGATCGGTAAAACCCTCATCGGTAAGCCTGTGCTGATTTATTCAACCGTAATTCTGAGGTGAAAAGTTTGCTCTTTCTTTTTGCGGTTCCGCACCGTACCGCACGGTAGAAATTGTGTTTCGTTTTAGT
>STHB01000005.1:2061787-2105135 GCA_018908115.1 Anopheles rivulorum
GTGTTCGTGGCGCATTTCTCCGCCTGTTGTTGATGGTTCTTTAATGGTTTATTTATAAACTTCCGAAAGTGATCATCTTAATCTTTATCGTTCGGCAGGTTTATCAGGTAGCAATAACAAAGGGACGCCCTACCGTGATCAGAGGGCGGGTGAGTGCGCGACTTAACATCGCGGCACATCGGAATTAGCATATATGCATCCAATTAAAATGTTTTTGTTGCACATCATCATCATCATCATCATCACGATATTCCGGTTTGTGGAAGAATCGATTTGTTTGCATCAAGGGCGATCCCGAGTGCAACAGTATGAAGACATCAGCATAATGCTCTTCTCTGCATCAGTGAAAAGCGGGTGCCACATACTTTTTGGGTCAATTTATTCTCATCGCTCGGTCTGCTGAACAGTCGGCATTGCTGCACGGTCCTATCTTTCAGCACGTGTTTAAATTCGAATGTTTTTATCTTGTGGGACTTGCCGCCATGGGAAGCTGCTGCTGTTGCTGCTGCTGTTCGGTTGGGTAAGCTAGTAATAACATTAAATTAGAGCGAGCTGATGATGGATAGGAACGAGGCGATAAAAATGCATAACTACCGTATATGCAAGGGACAACCGGTCGGAAGGCCGAATAATGCACCGATTCCGATCGAACTCGTTCGGAATGGGCCTCAGGCAATGACGGGAGAAATGTTAATAACACATGCATTGGACAATCGTTTATAGCATTCGTATGCGTTCGGATCACCGTTTTCAACAGATGTGCAAATGGATGGACATGGCGAAGTGAATGGGACCGCTTAAGGTTGGCGGCATCCTTTTCAAACGATCATCGTTTCGGGTATCGTCCCGGCTTGGCTCTTAACTTTCAGACGTTGTCTGTTTAAATTTTGGCCGACGACTTCCGGCAAATTATCCCTTTTCCCTCCCATGGCTGGCCTGCTCCAGCGAGCCAGCGAACGCACCATAATTCGAATTTCGGTAAGGCATTTGCGATGCAAACGGGCGGATCTTGCCTTGCGGGTCCCGATGATCGCTCGAGATGATGCAGACAGTTAATTGAATTTCCACACGAAACGCTAACGACGACGGACAGTTCACAGGGGTTCCGGAGGAACCAACCCGGACTGTGAGTGATATCTGTGTGCGTGTGCGAGTGCGTTATGTCCGCTGATCGAGCCTAATGGACGGCTGTTTCACAGCAAGCCTCTGCGTCGTCTGGGACGTCCGAACGTTTTGGTCGAAAGATAAAGATGGACGTCTTATCGTGATTTCCAATTAAGATTAGTATTTATTTTGTGCCCTGACCGCCGTATAGTGCCGCCGATGGGGTGGACGAGTCGCTTCGCTTCGCTTGCTTCGCGTTGTTGCACGTGCACGATTTGTTGCAGCTGTAGGGATGGGACATGGGAACCCGAAGAACCGGCGGGCGTACTCCGGCCGAGGTGTTAAGTGATAAGAGCAAAAGGCTTGCCCGAGGCTTGGCTGCGTCCGTTTCGGAAGGGGCGGATCAACATTGATTGAATTCAATGGATTTACCCCGTACCGGAGTGCGGAGTTCTCTCGGTTCGCATAAATGCGATGCTCCGTTACGAGATGCTCTCTGGGTGTTTGGAGTTTGTTTTCGAATCGGTTAGGACTCGGTCGCTGAAGTACGCACCGAATTAATTATATATGTTATGTTAATTGCAGCATGGGAAACGGAACACCAGCCGAGCGGTGGCACTGGCCAGAGTCGTCCCAGTCCCGGGCTCTTTATTAAGTCTTGGATCGGTACCGTCCGGCGGGAATGCTTTCAAAGCGATGCCTCCCAGCCCGGCAATGACCGCTGCAAGAGCCAAGAACTTAATCTCCAACTGCCAAAACTGGCCATACATACGTAGGCTGCACATCCCATTTTCTGCTGAGTAGGTCCGATCCGCCCCAAACACACATACGCAGGGACGCACGCACACAAAAGACGGGCTCGGCTTTGTCCTCTTTTGGGGGCATTTTTTTATGACAACACCATAAATTCAATGTTCATAAATTCACGTCATTTATGCACTCGGTTAGGGGGCGTTCTTAAATGACCAGTCGTGGAGCTTCGAGTCTTCTGTTCCCGTTCTGCCCGTTGAAAATATTTCCCTCCCGGGGCGGTAATAAACCTCGTGCAATTCCCGAGCCTCCGTCACGAATAGTTTATTTTCGATTTTCAAACAATGTGTACACGTGTGTGTGTGTGTGTGTGTGTATGGCCGCCATGTGCTCCACCGTTGGCAATGTGTTTGCGTTGGAACAGCGCCAATGCAATGCGCCGCCCGTTTGTTCCACAGCGGCTTGTGCCATTTAATTATGCTTTCGAATAGGTTTATGTGCTGTTGCTGGACGTTTAGCAGCACGATGTAGAGTGATTTGAGTATCATTATTATCGATGGTCTAACGATTTCTTCATCACCATCAGCCATACTAGTGGCGCGAGGTCCTGTTTATGTGTTGAGCTAATTTTGATTTATGCCAGGCTGGTTTATGTGGAGTTTAACCGTTTGCCGCATTTTGCATCTGGCATCAAGCGCGCTGAGCGTGATGTAAAGTTGTAAGTACGCAATTTGATTTAAAGTGAAATTTTATTTATATCACTTGCAGTCAAATTGTGCTGATAATGCTGACCACGTTAATGGCTGGATCAATTTAAAGTATGGTAAAATTATACACGCTTCACTGTTTTACGGTAAAATATGCATGTAATGCAAATTAAAAGTCGATTCCTTGTGCAACCGGTACCGGTACGCGTCCGTTGTTTTGCGTTCTGTTTGAGTGTTTCGACTGCCGTGATAGTGCCATCAACATTTCATCACCTTTCGCCGGAATTTTCCACCATTCGTGTAGCATCGCGTGCTCGTAAATTTGTACGTTCCGATGCCATACAGCGGCAACGTTTGCGTTCGCTGCTCGCAACGTAACGAGCTCCACACTCGTCCGAACATTTGGTTCATTCATGTATTCGGGATGTGCCGTCTGGTGTTGCGGCAGACGAGAGCAGCGCCCGTGTTTGGGATTTTCCTCGGAAGCGGAACGCTCATTAACATGGTTGGAAGGTATGGTTCGTTGCTTCTACAGCACAACACCACGTAACGTTGTCTCAACAACGTTGTACGACAACAGGGTGTCCTAGTATGTCACTAGCAGGTTGCAGGTGGCCGGGGGACCGACGACTCTGCCACACGGTCGTAATGAAAATCCTATCGACAGTCCAGACCGAGGACGGGCTGTTGGGCTATTGGGACAGGAGTTCTTTTTTCAGCTTGTGGCGCACGAAGTAATGCTGATTTAACTGCGGTCTCATAAATGTGCTTGTTTACTCAACACACTCAGTAGTCGGCATTTGCAGTGGACCACCCAGTGTCTTCCCGAGCTGAAGAATGGCACGACAATGGAGGAGTGTGGGGAAGTCACAAGGGTGGTCACGAAAGGGAGACACGCATGCATCCATGCACGGATCCATGACCAGTTGATGGATCTCTGCTGTCCGCGGAGAGACGACCATGTTATGATCTGTACGGCGCAGTGACTCTTCACGCTAAACCTCCGCCGTGTACAGAAGTGAAGATTACTTAATTGCTGTTACGCAATACAGGCATTACAATTGCGGGTTTACGCACCGATTTCTCTGTTCCCAGCAGAGCAGCCCCAGGAGTCATGCCAGCTGTTTAAAAGGGTTTCATGTTGGTGTTGTTTTTTTCTCTTTTACCTTTTTTGTGTAACTCCCCAACTACTGAGCTGAGCTGAGACAATCATCGTTCCCCGGTAGGGAGCAGGTTGGGCCACATAACGGTGTGGGGGGGGGGGGGAATTCCGGGATGAAAATTAGAAATTCTTTGCAAAAGGAAACTCCAACCCAACCCATCCAATGTGCCACATCCGTGAGAAGCTTAACAATTGGTTGAAGATTTCACCGTGACTATGTGACCCAGATAGGGCAATACCTTTAGCAACTGCAACCCAGCGCCGCGGAATCGCTGGATGATCGAGAGATGGGCTCATTGTTAGCGAGCGTTAGCAAAAGACGTGACAAGGACTTTGGGTTTTAATTGAAAACCGGTGTAAATGCGTCCTACAGCGTCCCGGGTGATTCCTGTGTGTCACCTTCAACGACCCCGCGCCACACCTGATTGGAATACAATAGATTAGTCCGTGTGCTGGTGTGCTGGGAAACTCAGCACGGTACACCGGGTGTACCGGGAACTGTAACGCTTACCGCAGTGGGCTACGCAGGAGTAGTCGCAGTCGCGGCTTTTTGTGGCCAATCGTGCATCGTTCGCATCGTACGATGATGACACTCGGGAGGAACCATTATCGTAGATGTGGATGTGCCTTCCAACAGTGCAATGGGGGGGGGGGGGGGGGGGGGGGGGGGGGGGGGGGGGGGGGGGGGGGGGGGGGGGGGGGATCGGGAATGATGGTTTCATCTCGAGATTTTCCGACATACATATACGAGCCACACATACACACATACTGTCGATGGGTCCATCCGTATAATGACTGATGATGATTATGTTCCGCCTACCAATGTGGACCGTTTGAACGAAATAGCACGACGACGACGGATAGTCGTGCGATGTGGTTTTGTGGACCATTTTGTTAATTCTTCTCACCCGTTCCGATGGAAATGCTCGAGCATGCTTTGCGCATCATTGCGCATTTACGTAGCTGCTGCTAACTAATCTCCACCGTGCTTGCGTGCCATTGTGTGTCTTGGCGCCGCCGAATGTGAAACTCTAACGCCACCTCGATGATGGAAGGTATCGGAAATGTGTCAAAACGTGGTTTCGAATATGATCTACACTTGAACACCCCCAACGCCGTTCGGTCGTCCGGCCAAGCAGGCAATAGCACATTGGGAATGTTCGATTAATCTTCACCGAGCCCGGTAACTTCGTGACAGCTGCCAAGGAATGTGCAACATTCCTGAGAACACTTGGACGAAGGACGTCTTTCTCCGAAACTCGTCACGATGCGTCTCTATCTTGTTTGAACCGGCTTCCGAAACGGATCGATCCGGTTCTGGCTGTGGCAAACTGAGCGTATAGTGTACTTTCACACACTCAGGACACTCAATCTTACCACATTGACGTTTTGGGAAGGTATTGATAGGGTGGATGAATAGGAGTATACTATATATCCGTCCCTTAGCGTTCGCTTGTGTGTGGGTGTCTGTGTGTGTTTTTTTTTGGACAAAGTGAACATTTTTCGGTCATCTTTAGGTGACACAACGAATTTACTTCTTTCGTGCAATAACACGGTCAGTACTATATGATCCAATTTTCCATTTTCCAGTTCACTCAGCTTTGTTCCTTGCAATGCGGGGCGATAGGTTCCCACCTTGGGGGGGGGGGGGGGGATTTTTCCATGCTCTTCACCTTCATCCAAGGATGGGTAGGTTGGCCCTTAGCAAGCAATGACGGAGTACTTTTTCGACAGTTGAGCGGACGCGAACTTTCCCCTACTCGTTCCTACCTACCTCTTCCCTTCTTCATCACCTTCTCCTACACCTTCTGCTCCATCACCTAAATCCTTGTAGCAGTGTCACCAGTGGGCACGGTTCGGTGCGTGAAGCGCGACGGCAGAAGATTGATTAGTGAGAAAGTAGTTTTGCGCTTCGCAGTACATTCGACGCGTTACTTGCGCGTGAAAGGAGGTTGAAATTTTATTTAATTAATAAAGTTTTTCACTGCGAACGCGCGTGAAAGCAAATTAATTTGAAATGGAACCACTCGGAAGCGTCCGTTCCGGGTCACACAGCGTCCACGGCACCCCCGGGCGGACGGTATTGATCGGTGAAAAGCGATCCGGTGCAAAGCAAAGTCTGAAGGAGACGATGATAACGATTCTGAAGAGTTCCTTATCAATTACACGTTCAAGAATAGTAATTCCACCTCAGAGCCGGCAGCTGCTAGCTGAGCTGCTTCTCCATGCTGCCAACCGAATTGGGGTCGGACGCTCTGTAAACGATTCTTCTGACGTTTTGCGTGCTTTTCATCGGGCGGCAATTACCATCGACGCCATCGCAGCCTTGTTGTGTAGTTACCCCCGGAAGGGAAAATGGAACTTTGCCTGTATTTCATTTCAACAACAACGACAACAAAATAAGCAGCGACATAATTTGAACGCAAGTAATGCCGTAGTGGCTGTAGTTGGTACGGCCTTGTTGTCTTGTGCGGGATCGGAAAGTACTGATTATTTGTTTTGTCATTTTCTTCTGCTTTGGCAAAGGGCAAACGGATGGGAAAGGGTAAACGGATGCGGCCGGAAAGGTGCGACGAACATGATTCGGAATATTATCATAATTGCTGTCAATTAGGGATAAAAACGGTATCGACACGAACACGAACCTTTCTAGTGCTTGTCGTAGTTGCTTGCTGGCAGTGTCGAGCACATAATTTGAGTGTCTCCGCTCGAGCTCTACTCTTTCACTCTTGCACTGACTCTTGAGCGCATTACCATGGTGCCATGGGCACGGAATGGACCGGAGGCAGTGCCTATTAAGTAGATATTGAAATTTTAATTGCAGACAATCGTGATGTGTGGGAACGGAACGGAGAGTGGACAAGTGGGCTTTAGTGCCGGTTTGATACTTGATCAAGAAGCACCACATTACCACTACCGTTCGCGGATCTTGAGTGGATTGGTGCGTGTGGTTGGACGAGATCAAAAAGTGATCCCGATATCCGGAGTGGGGTGACATCGATTATGTAAATTTAAAACGATCGTATCGCTTAAGGGCACCGGGNATTAAGTAGATATTGAAATTTTAATTGCAGACAATCGTGATGTGTGGGAACGGAACGGAGAGTGGACAAGTGGGCTTTAGTGCCGGTTTGATACTTGATCAAGAAGCACCACATTACCACTACCGTTCGCGGATCTTGAGTGGATTGGTGCGTGTGGTTGGACGAGATCAAAAAGTGATCCCGATATCCGGAGTGGGGTGACATCGATTATGTAAATTTAAAACGATCGTATCGCTTAAGGGCACCGGGCACGGTTTGTTTCTATTCAATTATGCAGCTACAATTACAAGTTCCCGTGGTGCTCTAATGTGCGCAATAGACGGGCAATGACTGAGAGAGAATTCCAAAGATAAACATACGTAATTTTCCATTTTTACTCAGTTGAAACGAGACCGATAAACAGTCACCACAGGGGCGGGGAGCAAAACCGGGTAAACTTGTTATCGTTTCTGGTGCAATGTGGCTGCTCATAAAACACGACACAATAAACTTTTGATTACACACATTAAATTAGTGCTGCGCGCATCTACTACTACTCCCGTGTTACACTTGTTGGGTGGTGTGCATCGTTTGGCGTTGAAGTGGGATCGCTCATCGACCGGCCGGAGAATATCAGTAAAGGAAGGAAAGTCATAATTTTCCGATGCTCCGAATACACTCACCGTGTCTTCTGCACGGTATGGTGCGAGCGCGTCAACATTGCATCTACCCGTGGTGCTCGATATTGTGCCGATAATATAAATACAGCATCACATCAAGCCGTTGCTCCGGAGCAGCAGCTCGGCAGTAGCACTGCCGACGAACGACCCAGAACGGCCATAAAATCTGCCAACACATGTCATCCGTAGAACCATGCGGTGGCCCGGTATGGTTTGGGTGGGGCGGGTGGTAACATAAATCAAATTGTTTGGAAGTTTAGTGGAAGCGATCGCTTCTTAATTCGTTACATGTTTCAAGACGGCGACGTGCGAGGTGTACCCACGGGGTTGTCTTCGTGACTTTATACCACGGTACGTCCCTCTCGAACACCATCGACGAATGATGCTGCTATCCATTGAGAACGTGGGTTTTGAGGGGGGGTATTTTGTTCAGAATTTATTTGCACACTCGAGCTGAAGTCGAGTATCCCCGAATTGGACTGGAGTGGAGTGAGCGGTCCCGGCAAGTGTCCCGGGTCGTTCTATGGGCGAAGGGTTCTATGCTTTTTCGTGTGTACTGCGCTCGTTTACGCAGCTGCTTCAGTCAGGATGTCAGCTGGCAGTACTAGCGCATTATGCACCAAAAACTGCATACTAGTGCCGGTCCGGTCGCTTCGTTCGCACATCCAACGCTGGTGCTGGTTTGGGGTGCTGATGATGTTGTTGGACATAGTTTATGCTTATGAATACATCATTCGCAACGAGCGAAATCGAGCACGGGGACGCTTTAAACAATATGCTCCGATGTGTGTACGGTGCAGGAAATTGTTCTCCCGCTCGGACCAGGTTTATGGATCAGGCATGTGTAGTGGCACAAAATACGATTAAGTACCTCTTACGTGTGTGTGTGTGTGTTCTGATAGTAGTATTGGTGAATGGTGCAATGTGCATCCTGTTGGTACCGTGTTGTCGTCGTCCAAATGGGTGAAACGATGTTACAGGAAATATTTAACGTACCTTCATGAAGGTAAATCATTCTTCGCTGTAACGATACAATAAAAATACCGCCGCACTTCTTTTATCTGACCGTTTCTACGCTCTCTGGGAACCGGTAAGTGGCTGAAGGAAAAATTGTGCAATAACTTAAGTAGCACAGAGAAATAAATCGCAGGTCTTGCATTGCCACAAGGTGTGTTTGGGTACGTTTCTTGGTACGAAATGTAATAAAAATGCTCGATACAGCATGCAGCCAGTGCAGTTGGAAGGATATTTGATGCAAAGGTACAGCTTTTACTTTGAACTACCCCAACTACAACACAACCGTACGCTCGGCAGCATTCGTTCGAAGGTTTTTGCTCGCCAAAGAACGTTCACTGCTTTTCAATTGAATTTCCTTCCATTTCGAAAACGGGAAGTCACGCACTTTGCTAAATCTGGTAAATCGGTGTGCCGAGGTCAGGGTTGCTGTGCTGGCCGGCCTTCGGAAAATGGTTCTGAGGCGGGTGGTACACGTGCGTGCTCCGTGGTTTCGTGCGTGCATTCATCCATCCACTGGGCACATCCATCACATTTTGCATTTTCCATTTGCGTGCCGGGAGCCGCCGGTTTGCTTTTGGCTGGTTTGCTAGCCTGGTCCAATTCTCCAATGGATTACGGACTTCCTGTGACCACCCGTCCACGTCGGTCGGTGATTTCGGTCATCAATCATAAGCGATCGATGGAGTTGCGAGCCCTCATAGCCTTTCATATTGCTCTGTGTTGCTTTCCTTTTTGGCTAAATTTTATTTTCATCCATCAAAATAACTGCATTTTGCCCGAATGTTTCATTCTCGAAGCGAAAAGCCAACGGAAAACGTTTGATGGTGGTTTCGTGTTAAACGTGTTTTCCAATAAGCCTAATAATAGACGGAATCCACCGTAGTATGCTACAAGTTGCATTGAAGCATACTTTGTACGGTACGGAAGAACAGTTTGAAGAAAATTGTTTTTGTTACGAATTTTTCTGCGTCAGCCATCTTCAAACGCCCATGTAAATCCGACCAAAGGAATGTAGAATTCCCGTTCTGTTGCCTACCGTGTGCTGACCCGTGGTCGTTTTATTTAGAAACATTAGTGTGGGAAAAATGCATGCTTCAAATTTTCCACCACCCCCCCGGAAAACGGTGGGCGTTCTCGCAGTGGCAGTGGAATGTAGTGTTCCGTATGCAGCAGGCATGCCATTCGTTTAAGGCACCACATCATCATGTGGATGGAATTTGCAAAATTTCGCTTTAACTTACTGCGGAGGTTGCGCAGTCAACTTCGAGTGCTCGGAGGATGATGATATGGGAGTTGTTGGTTTTTTGTGTTCACATTTTCCTAAGGTTCAATTTCAACAATTGGCAAGAAGTGAAGGATTGTTTAAAGTAAACATTGGCACGAAGTAGGTCGTTAAAGTACGTCAAATGAAGCACACAATGAAGGAGCGTGGTGTAGCGAGTAAGTTCCCATGTGCTTATAGAGTTAGGGCATGGCAACTGGTGAAACATCGTTCGCAATTGGCACAGAAATGATGCCGCCGTACTGGGGGAGTTAACAAACCACCGAAACCAAAGACCCACCCCCACACGCGGGCACTTTCGTATCTGTGCGAACACAAGGGCAAATAACCACCTGATTAAAATCATCATTACAGAATTACCATACCATGATTGTAACGCATTTCATTAATTTTCGGTATATGGCGGCGAGTGAGTTTGGTGATCGTACGGTGAAGGTATTATCCGCCCGATCAGCGAAAGTTTGCTGAAGAACCGGTATGACACATGTGAGAGAGAGAGAGAGACAGAGAGCCCTTTCCAACAGTACCCACACAATATTGCAATAATTTGGTAGAATTTATTGGATCGACATTTGCGCGCTCCTAGAGTGTGTGCTCGAGTGCACGTTCCTCGAAGGAGGTTAACCGAACCGCACCGAACCGGACGAGGGCGGTGCGTGGGATGCACCAGGTGAAGTGCAATGCAATTGCAGTGCACTTGATAGAGAATGTATCGATGGTCCGGGTCAAATATTACCAACCAATATCCGTGCTTAATGAGGCGATTCATTAGCACCTATAAAGCATCTGCCGTGCGTGGCAATGCGTCCGGATGCAATATGTGCGTAGCGCGAAAACGGGGTCTGTGTAAGCAAACAGCGCGCACAGACACACACACACTCACCAACTGCACCAGTGCCCCATCGAACATCGAATCGACTGTTTTGGTGCAATTAAAGCATCGATTTTAACACCATGAAATTATGCACACCTTTTCGCGTGATTAGTACAAACCAACGGTGCCGGGGACGGGCGCCTTTTATCCTATAATTGGCGTCCTGTTTCCCAAACACTGGGATCAAAGTTTAAAATTAGTTAAATACAAATTGTTTACCCTATACGCCAAACGGGGAATTAGTGCCCGGGGTGCCTACCGGGGTGAAATATGAGTCAGCCGTATTAGATATGAGGCCGAGGTACGTGGAATTGCTCCCGATCTGACCTCCCCCCCACCCCCAGGCAAAACAACCTGCACTCTGAATGAGTGAACACTCACTGTTCACTGTTGCACACCTATCGCACATGTTTATCAGCGTCATTTTACCAGCACCCCAAATTACCGGTACCAATTTCAAACGGTGTCTCTCTGCAATAGAAGTTGTGTGTGTGTGTGTGTGAAGGTTTTTTTAATGACCATGCCGGAAGTTCCTCTTAGTGTGTACGTTCGGAAGCGCGCAGTGTGGCCGGAGCATGCTAAGTGTGCTTCCCTTTTTATCACGTCGTTTGTATTTTACGATGGCATTTTAACTCCCAACTCAGAAACGACGACACCGACAACCGTCGCTTATCGCCTGATGACACACACACACATTCACAACCTGCCCTCCGTCCCATCTCACCAACATATTGCGCGAGTCCCAAGGAAATCAATGTCAAGGTAGTTGATCATGTAAATGCTTGGTGGGGTGTGTGGAAGGCGCGTACAGGAAAGGAAAGGGAGGAAGGAATTCACTTGGGAAATTGTGAAAATGAAAATGAAACTCATCATCGTCATCGTCGTTGTCATCATCATCATCGTTGCCGTCGTCGTCGTCTTCGCAGGATCTTAACCGTCGCTAGAGTGTGTAATGGGCGTAATTTTCGCTTGACGGAGGTTAGATCAATTTTTACGATATACACCATTTTGCCGACAGTACGGCACGGTACGGCCAACTAACAGCAGATGAAGCAGGTTAATGAAACATACTATTACTTTAGATTAAGCTGATATGATGAGGATCGCACAGCTACCGGATTAATTTGTATTTTTTTCTTAGTAGCCTTCTGATGAGAGTTGAATCTAAACTTCAGAGATTTTCGCTAAACGCTTCTGATGAAATGAAATGATAGATTTTGCATGTTTCACATGACTTTGATTCAGATGCATCGCTACAGCTTAAAGATTACCGATTCAATTGGACAAATTCCTTTGAACATGTTACATGCGTGGACATCCGCCAACAGCACAAACTCCTAACAGATGACCCGTTTTTTTCAAACATCACCCAAACGTTGACTGCTTCCCGATGCGTCCCGAGGGAAAGAGTTTGTTTATTCAGATCGAAACCCTCTGTTTGGATCATGATCTTTCTCGGTTATCTTTTTTTCCCCTATTTCGTTTGTTTTCGTTTGTGGATGCGTTTTTTGTTCGGCTGCATCGTTAACGAACGATGGCTTATGGCGCACATGTTTGGAATTCCATTCGTCCTCTAATTCTATATTATTAATAGCAAACCCAAAACTAGATCCCATGACACTTGTTCATGTTATGTTTCGCATCATTAAAATTGATTGCACTCTGAAGGTAGAAAACAACATCAAATAAAAGTTTTGAACGATCACACGTGGTAGAAACGAGTGCGTTGGATTTATCAATACAGTTACCCGATGAAGTAGCTACCAATTAGCCGTGGAATTAAATTAACTCCGAGCCCGAGCGCGAGAATATTTATTTTTCAACGTGTCGCCACGCGCAAATCCATCCACAACCGGAGCGACCAGGGCGAACCTGTTCCATGTTCTGGTTTGGTTTTTTTTTCTTGTTTTGGTGCGTTTGGACATTTAATAGTACGGGTTCTTGTGAGGTTGAATTTTTGCGAACCTCCACGGAGATGGGATGAAGAATAGGTGAATAAAAACCAGTCCCTTCTCTAACACCGAAAATCAACCAGAACAAAAAACGACCAAAAAAAAGATGATCAAACGCGCACGGCAGAGCGCTGACAGGAAATACTTTGACATTTGGGTGCGATGTCATCAACGACCGACGTCCGTCGTTTTCGGTGTGCTGGTGCTGGCGTGCCGTTTTTGCGGAGGGTGTTGTCCACGGCACACCGGCAACGACAACGACAGGTCTCTGGGCCTGACTTTTGGATCGTTGGGAACCGTTGATCGTTGGAGCGCAGTGCACAAACGTCGGTGCAGTCGGTTATATTGGACAGCACAGCTATTTCGGTGCGAAGTTGATGAGCCATGTTAGGGATGACATTCGGCCTAGGGGAACTCTGGCGCGTCTGGCGTAAAGTGGGTGGCAGGAATCATCAACCCATCAAACACTTTTGCCGAGAAAGGGGTGATGGTGCGTTTTTTGGATTCATTGCCAAATCTCCACGAGTTCTGTGATTTGATGACGCTATCGAACAGGATGTAACTATCAATATTTCCAACAAAATACATAGAATATTTTAAAGACCCACCAAAGAATACTGGTATTGTGAGGATATTATTAAGTTGAGCAATTAATGGTTCATGTGACCACAAAAAAAAAAGGTTCGATGGGCAGCTTAATGGACTACGAAATTGAATTCTGCTTTATAAATAAAATAGCCACACAAACAGCGAAGGTGTATTTCGATAAAAGTAAGATGATATTTAGCGTTTCACATGTTGAACAGCTGCAACATAGTGATACAATAGTCTGACCACATTCTCTGGACGCTTGCTAAGTTGCCATCCCAGTATTATCTGTGTATTCGTGATAATGCAAATCATTTACATCCATCCAATCCGACGTTTTGGAGTGTGTTCAAATTAATCTATGCGCATAAATTAAGACGGGGAAGCATAGCGATCGAATCTGACATTCAATGCCACCAAGGAATATGGATGGGTTCGTTGGCCGGTCGTGTCCAATTCGTACGACCATTGGAATGTTTTTCTTTCATAATGTGTTCCACATTGCATCGCAACGGAATCCTATCCGTTTGGTTGGACGGTTTTGAAGAAAGCTTATCGGTACATTGGTAAATTCTTCGGAAAAGAATAACTAAACAGCGTCTATGCGCGACCTGCGCATGATTAGTTTACATTTGTAATTAGTGAAAATTGAATTTAGGAACTTTCGGACCCAAACCCGCCCGAGCACTCGTGATTTATCTTCGCCGAAGCCTCGCTCGAAAGACAAAAATCTGGTCGAAAGGTTCAGAACGAGAGAATTTAGTTATCTTTCCGATTCCGTTGCCAGCGGCCTTTTTTGCTTCGCGAACCCCTTTGGGAGACAAAAAAAAAAATAAAAGGATCCTAATTATCTAGGGCATCGTGCGGATGATGTTGTGACTGCTTTCCGGAGTCCCTCGCAAGCACTAAGCCGCATTGTTAATTGTTTTTTCCCCATTTCACTCTTTCAATTTGCTCGCGGAGGGAAAATTCCGTTCGTTGAAAATTTTGTCCAAAATTCATTTACCTAAGCCGGTATTTTTATGTTAATTCCCGATCCGATTATTAACTGTAACGTGGGCTCTTTTCTGCTTCCCACGGTAATAATATGGCACGTGGACGTTACCGCTTTCTGGCCATCGATTAAATCGTTTCAACGAAACAAACAATTCCTTTTTGATGGAATATTTCTTATTTTATGTCACGATCGACAGGAAGCAGCTTGTGGCGTGCGTAAAGTGTGGATCCTGAGAAAGATCTTTCCGGGGTTGATGTATACGCACCGAATAGCTCCTAGAGCAGCAGTGGACTTAAAGATGGCGCTTGTACAAAACGGCGGTACAAATGAAAATATCTTAAGCCTCTTGTTGCCTTGGTCGGCTGGCCAAGTGCGACCGACCGTTTCGCATGGCCGGAAACAAAATCAATTAATTTATCGCAGCTTGCGAAACACGGTTTTTGTGGTTTGCCTGGAAGGGAATGGACGAATGGCTGGGCGCTTGTGGTGTGGTGGATCAAAAGCGATAAAATAGTGGTTGAATAATTTCCTCGTAAAGTTGACCTCGCCATGAGCATGGTCTCGACGACCACCATCCACCATGTCCTGCAAGTCCAGTGTGCAAGAAGTTTCGTGTTTATTTTGTGGAGAAAAGGCTGCCAGTTCATAAAGCAATCCAACAAAAAAAAAACGATCCCAATGAGGTGAGTCTAGTTGTGTGGCGTGGTAGAAAGTGACCCGAGTGCTGGTCAAGCGCAAAAAAGTTACCAACGACACTCAACCGTACGTTGAAAGAAGTCGACTATTAATCACAGTTTGGAATCACGATCGAAACAAAGCATTAACATGGCACCTAACAGCCGGTTCCGTCGCTTACTTTAAAGCCTTGGTCTGAGTCTAAGGGTAGAGAGAGTGAGAGTACATGCAACTACTACATGCCCGATGTGTTGTACATGTGGCATGTTTCAGCAGCAAAAATTTGCCAACAACCGGGGTCGCCAGAATGTTGGCCGATGCGACCGACTGTCGACGTGGATGGGACTACTGCTGCAGCAGTAGTGTGTGGCTGCCCTGTCCTGTCTGCCTTCAGGTGGTGGAATATTCATAGCTGTCCCGGTCCCGGTAGTTTGGAATTAACTTGTTTGCATTTGGTGTCGCTGTCGTATGGATCATGAATATTTAAACTTTGTCTACTTCCCGTTCGCAGCGGTGCGAAGTTTTGGGCACGGTCGGCTCGGCTAAAAATATGCAACTAGGTAGTGCACAGGCTCTGGACGTCATTGGATTTGACCGGGAAAAAAAGGACACACACACACATACACATTCGAGGAGAGATATCCGACCAGGAAAACCCGGTAAACCCGGCGGCATTGTTTTTGTCCGGTTTTTCTTTCGGGTGATATAGCACTTTCCGTACGCGTGGCATCGAGAGCGGTTCTGTAGTAATTCGACCGTTTATTGAGTGCCTTTTATCAGTGCCGCGATGTGTGCTTTTTCCCTTGTTTCGCTATTGTTTCCGTCCTGAGGTTTTTTTCTCTCTTCCTTCTGCCAACGTGCACTGCCTGAAGGGCAGCAAAACAAGGACAGGGGGACTCGAACCAGGACAAACAGGGAAGAGAAGAGTAATTTGCATTAAATACTAAGCGATTTTACAGCACTCGAGGCCATTTTTTGTTTGTTTGTTGCTGTATGTGGCGTGTGACATACAGCAGGACGCTAATAACACACGCCGAATTGAGCTTATCCTGTCGTGTTGCTTCACGGGACGGCAATAGGGAAGGACCGAGGATACGGGTGAAGGCGCTAGCAGAGGGGGTTGCAAAATTTGCATCGAAATGAAATGCAATTATGAGGAAAAAGTTTTATTCGCTTCGACGACGCACAACAATATATCACACCTTTACAGGTCTCGCTCGCTCCGGTTCGACGTCACCCAGTCCGGGGAACGATATGGGGGCAGCGGGGGTTTCGGAGGGATGGGATGGAATTTGAATTTTTTGGCCACCCATCCACCAGCCGGAGCAACAGTGCTGTAAATGGGATTTATTGACTTTTAGCAACATTTTCTGTGCACCGCGCGTGCGTAAACGTGTGACAAAGTGATGGTGGAAAAAATGTGTCGAATTATTCAAATGAATCGCCCCGGTTGTGGGGAAAAACACGGGAAAAACCAAGAACGTCAGGTGAACCATCGATGGTGAACCATTTTTGCGTGCCGGTAATTGACTTCGTTATGTTTCATTTCCACATTTCCACATTGCCACACCGGGAAGGACAGCCGGGAGGAGGGAGTTTTCCGCTGGCATGAGGAGAACGGCACGCCAAGAATCATTAGATGCTGTGCACGGTGTAATGAAGATGCTTGCTGTCGTGGAAAACAAACAAATGCTTGGTACAAAATGTTTGTTTCCCTTCTTGGTGCCGTTTGCCGATTGGTGAGCCTATCTCTCATTCCAACAGCCAAGAGAAAATGTATGAAATCGACACCGAAAAGCAAAATAAGAACCGATATCTTCGATGGGAAAAACAAAAGGACACAAAAAGACGCTTTTCCTTTCTTTCCTTCCTTTCGTTCCGTCCCGGATTTGTGTGTTTTTGTGTAAATCGCACATTTTAAAAGGCAAAGAAAGCTTTACGCAAGCAAAATGGCTTTAGCTTTATGAAGTATCGTTTTTCTCCGAACGCTTCGGTTTCGTTTGTTTGTCTGGGAAGAAAAGCAATCGGAATGAATGGAAAACTCAACAACAACAAAAAAACCAAGGGGAGGTTTAGGGATGAGAGCCCAACCCAACTTCAGCCAACGCAAAGTCCAAAGTCAATTCCTTCTTCACGAGAAGTAACCGATTCCGGTGGATGAAATAATAATATCCTTTCCGTGCCGCTTTCCGCTTCGATAAATGTTTCGTATCGGTGGAAAAGGTTGCATTTTGTCGTCACAAACAACGGCAATGGGATGAAAAGCGATCGCGATCTCGCCTTGCTATTTTGTGTTTCCCTGCCAAATGCGTTCCGATGACATCACACGGACCGGCAGCGCAGTTGCCGTCAAAGTAATATTTTGTATTTCCAGATCAAACTCTGGATGTCGGTGCTGGGTCGGATGTCGGTCTCGGTCTGTCCGGTGTTGTTGTTGGTCGTTCCTTTTTCTCCGTTTTGTTTTGCCGCCCGAAAGGAAGGTAACTAAATTGAGCTCCATAATTCAGTGGCCGGTCGGAAATGATACACAGATTTGGTGGATTCGTTGTACGTGTGTACCTTTGCATCCTTCCATAAATAACGCCCATTAAGCATTTTTACTGTAGAGATATATCTTCATTACGCGACAAATCCTGCTCCCTTTTGTTTTTTTTTTTTGTTGGTTGTTTTTCCTCCCGTGGTCAACTTTGGACCGGATTCAACGCTCTTCTTCTGGCAAACGCATTCCGTGGGACCGATTCTTCCGGCGTGAAGTTGTGTGTTTGTGTGCGGTTTCAGGGTCAACACGGAGCGGTAGCGAAGGAGCATCCGGGAGTGGCTGGCGGGAATCCCCATGACATGGCAAATAGTTGTCCCTTTTTACGGGTTGAAACTGGCCTGAGACAACTGCTGCTCGTGTATAATAATGCACCAGAGGCACGGCGGTTTCTAATGGTGTTAAAGGACAGTTCGGTTGGGATGTAGATTTGGGGTCAGTTTAGAATCAAAGTTGGTCTGCATTTGGTCTCAGTTCGTGCATCAGTGCGGTCGGTCCGAGTGCGGTGTACAGAGTGGAGTGCTATTCCAACGGCCATACTGTCTGCCGTACAGCGCAACGGTGGCCTAAACACCACTTGAGGCGATCATTTACAACATTCAATTTCTGCTCTGCCAGTTCCCTCTACCTTCATGCTCATTTCATTTTGATCTTCTGGCCGTATGCTAAACGTTCCCGGATTGCACGCACCATCCGGGGTTCCCGGGATTCCATCATTTGGAAGTCATTAGACATGTCGGGTGACCGAGTCGCAAAAAGTCGCCAAAGTACCATTGTTTGCGAATGCAACAAGCACACCGGCTGGATGCCGAATGCAGAATCCACACAAACCGAAATGCGAACGCAATGGAACCGTTTTTGTTTTTTTTTTGGGTAGGAACAGGGAAGCATTTGCACGGACCACAGGTTACCGCGATTGTGGGAAAATTTTCCAGTGGTTGACCCATTCCCATGCCAGCGTTCCCTCTCGAGCGCACCGGTGCAAAGCGTGTGTCCTTTTTCCCAGCATCGGTAGCACACGGTAGGCTCCGTTTCGCAGGGATAATAGTTGGCTGGCTGGTCGTCCGCCTGGCTCCGGCTGGTGGCTGTTGCCGGTGGTTTCGGTGGCTTTTTGTCGTTTCGCTTCGCTTCAGTTTGCTCGGTACGGTTGGGTGCAGTCTGGCGAAAGTTAGATAACGGAGAACGATGGGTAAAGTTTTGGTTCAAAAATCGTGCCCATCGTGCCACCCTCATCACGAGCCGGTGTGCTCAGCGGAACTACAGCTTTTTCCGGTCACAGTCGTCGTCGTCGTCGTCGTCGTCGTGACCGTTGCCGACGTTATTTGGGGCAAAGGGAAACACCAAAGGGAAAGTTTAATTGTGTGCTATCATTTCCTAAAAAGTCGGTTGTTTATGATTTTTATAATTTGTCTGTACATTTTAATAGTAGTGTGAGTGTATATGCGTTTTGTGTATGATAGTTTTGTTCACTTGCTTTTCCCGTGACTCTCTCTCTCTCTCTCTCTTCCTTTTTATTGTATCAAACAACAGCTGATACACGCAAAAAAGTTGCTGAATGTATCTTTTGATATCCTGTTTTGCAATGCAATGTAAAAAGGATTTAGGAAGCTTATTATTTCCACTCTTTTAAAGAATGTGTGAAAAGAAATGTGTGTGAACATGCTATACCTCCAAGATACGTTTAGCATATCCATAAACAGAACTTCTTTATCTATGTTTTTCTCTTGAAACTGTTTTGTCCACGCGTTGTACTGTAGTAGCTTTGGGAAAGCTGAGCAAACGTATTTTACACCTTGAAAAGCTGGTGCCCTTTCTGTGGGAGCGGTTAATATTATTAGAAAATTATCTGAAAATGGAATACAAATTTTGAAATTTGAGCATCATATTAACGCTGAAAGTACTATGAAGTTAAATATAAAAATGAGCTGATTTCTTTCATCTCAACCGAAGGTAATTTTCACTAAAGGAAAGAGAATTCTTTCCACACTATTGATCATTCTTTTGGTTCTTGGAAATATTATTTCGATTCCAATTTCTACGGGATAAACAACACTCAACAAAGAAGGATCGAAATCTTTCGCTGGATTAACTCATTGTTACTGTTAACCAGAGCTCATTAGCTCTAGGACACTGGCAACATTCGTGGCACTATGGCACAGGTCTTCTGTGAATCCTTCATTTTCAACATTTTAGCGGTTGGCGTTGCTTTATCGAGCCGGAAACACTCTTTCATCATCCATTTTGTCTGACACTGCTGCGATTGTTTGTTATTGTACTGTTCTTCAAACATTTCGCACGTGTGCGCCGACCTGCAGCATGAAAGGGTGGCCAGGTGGAGTTTTTTTATTCACATCCCTTATCCAACGCCCAGAAGACACGAACCGCACCAAAAAACTGGAGCTGGAGCTCGGGTGCATGAGTGGGTGTGAATTTGACCCGCGAGATTTCAACGTGCAACGACCGAAGGAAAACCTCCCCCAGCTGGGTGCTTCAGGGTGAATGAAGCAGACAAAATGTCACTTAAAATTAATTTTTCGAGTGGACTTGTGGCGCTGGAGTCTTGTCCGACTCCGGTTCTCACACCTCCATCCCCTAAACGCTCGCACCCGGTCCGTTCGCACCCGGTTGCTAAATGAATGTTGTATGTTAATTTTACACGCGCCCAACAGTGGAGAAAACTCCGCTCCAGAACCTTTGCTTCGGTGAAATGCAACGTACTTCAGACATTCGGGCGGCAGCAGTGGCGTCCATCGACCCGAAACGGGTGAGTAGCGGACGACTGGCTGCAGTCAGTGTGGCGGGACAAAATGTGTGTGTGTTGGGTTGGGTGTGTTTGATGAAGAACTTCCGCTTTGTTGTTTGTCAAGTGGCAGACCACTATTACTCCCACAGCAACCCTAGCAACGCCGTTCCATTCGTTCCATCCGGCAGCAAGCGCCGGCCAGCAGAGTAGTGCCGGCCGGTCACTCTATTCTGCCCATCCCGATGTGCTTCTTACACCTGAGTGAGCTTCGATTTTTGAACTGGACCGAAAAGCGACCGATTTTCACTTTGCCGAAGTCTTATTTGCTGTCCCGGGAGGAGGACACGCCGTGTAGTACACGTCCCGGCGTTGCTATGCGAGCCGAGCGAAAGATTGGATCCGCAGCAGTGACGATGGGATTTTAAAGGGTTGGATGAGCTTTTCTCGGTTGGCTGGAACTCCAAGTTCGGGTCTCCGGTCCGGTCCAGTCCGGTTCGGTTCAGACCAAGCTTCAATCATCCATCCCGTACGACCGATCGGGAGAAAGCGAGAAAAAAGGAAGGAAATGAAGTTCAAAATACAATCTAATGACACTTGCTGCTAGTGACATGATGATTCACTTCGACCGATGGTTTTTGGGACCGGATTCCGGGTAAGAGCCCGATGCCCGTCGTCACTACTTTGGCCCGATGGTGTTATGTTTGACATTGTACCGATAAAGTAGTGGCCCGCAGCTGTAAGCTGGACTGCGCTACTACTGAGCTACACGGCACGGCAGAACACATCCGACGAAAGTGGTTCCTCCTCCTTACACAGCCATTTTGCAAATTGGTCCCTCTGAATGAATGAGGTCCTGCGGGGCGTGGCCGGGTGGTGGGAATTTTCAGCATCACCGAATCTTACAGCCACCGTGCCCGGGACGGGCGAAGGAAACGCTCGTGGAAGCAAGATTTATTCGCTTCGGTAACTTTCGATCCCGTCGCGGCGTGTACTTACCGTCTGCTCCACACGGTCGACAGTGTCTTCATGAGTGCGACATGACTTAAAACCTTTTACAGGCCGTTATCATCAACGTTGCAACGTGCCCTTCCCGAGACGTTGACACACGTTGACTAATTGCATCAAAGGGCTTCGTCGCTTCGTAGGCGACGGTATGCGATGCATGGAATGCACAATAGCATTGATGACAAGCGAGGATTGACCGTGCCAGTAGACCCAGATAGTCTCTTCGCTTTGCGCTGGGGCCCAAGAAAAGATGCTGCAAAAGAACTTCCAACAGCACACACACACACACACACACACACACAGTGTGGCACATCAGGAGCGAGGGTAAATTGCTATAAATTGATTTACGACAGCTTCCCGGACACATTCCCCACTGTTCGTGGCCGAGTGACACTCTTACGGTGAAGCGTCACAGCGTTCAGCGTGCCAGTGACTATGATTTGTGCAGAATTACCTATTTGTCGCGAGCGCTTGGCGATGGCGCACACGTTGTCAACGTCGGCTTAGTGCCACGGATGAATAGCGGCCCAGCGAATAGTGACGATGGTGGCTGAATAAACGCTCCAGGCATCACGGTGTAGGCACAGCGCCAGGCAGCATTTCCTTCGCGCAAACTAACTGGCAGGAAATCGAAGAACCCGCCGCTCGCGAACGTCGGAAATGGGAAGCTTTCATAAGATTGTGAATATTTATCCCGTTTTCCTTCGGTCTGTGTCCCCGTGTGTTCTGTTTGCACGCGAGTTAAAGCTGCGTGCGTCCTTCAGCAGGGACGAAAACAAAACACGGCTTAGCGGATCCGCCGGATGGCTGGGCCGGGACCGATCCGAGCGACACCGAATCCGTGATGGTAAACTCGTGATGCCGACCGTCTAACAACGGTTCGGGAAAGAATCTCGCTGCCGGCAGCAAGCATGAAAGGTAATCAAATAAAAACGTACGCCCGTGAATCAACGATGGTGATTCGGTGGAATGGGTGGAATTCGGTCTCAAGGCTCTAGCGATGATCTAGCCGTCACCATTTGGGAAGCGGCAAGGATGGATATCGACGGGAAGTAATCGTAATGTTATTACTAATAATAATAATAATAATAGTAATAATAACGACAATAATGGCAAAAACCCGTCGTACGATAGGAGACACGTGCACGTGCCTAGGAACCGAATGTTGAGCCCGTGCAACACAAAAAAAAGGCCTAAAGCTCTTGAAAGACGAACTACTAGCGAAGGAGACAGGGAACTGTTGCGACCTAGCGTTGAAAGCAAACAGCTTCGACAGGGATCAGAGATGAATGGCCAATGGATAAATCCGAAATGGATGAAAGACCGACAATGGACCGGCAGTACACGCTGGGTCTGCGTGTAATCTTCGCAAGGAAGCACTCAGTGTCATTATATTGTCGGGACGGCGGCGTTGTAACGCAAATGTTACATTATTTCCAATTTCTTATCACCGCCTAACGACGATCGGATGGGATGGGTTGTCAAAATTTTAACTAACCAAAAGTGTGCCTTTACAGTACAGTACAGTACAGTACAATTCGTTACAGTTTTACAGTGGCATTTATGCATTTGCGTTCGGTGCGTTGAGACGACAAAAAAGGAGAGAAACAAAAAAAAAAGGGCCACAACGTAATGTGTGTGTGTGTGGTTGTGTTGTGCTAGAAATCGATCGAGAAATGAAAATGGATGGATGGAAACAGAATGGGCAGAGCTCAGCGGTAATAGAGATTCCACGCAGCGAGAGCAACTGACTCCGACTCCAGGACGAACCGGAAGCCGGCTCAATTGAAAGTGCCATCAGAGAGCTTTCATCCTTTCGTTCCCAAGTGCTGCAGCACCTGGGCAGAGGGAGTCGGATCTGCCTTCTGACTTGTGAAACGCTACACAGGAAGGTCGTCTGAGTAGAAGGTCGCCTTCGACAATGGTAGCGACCGGGTACCGTGGTACCATGTAACAATGCCGACACGTTCGAGGAGTTTCTCAAGGAAAGTCGGTTTCACCTGCTCTCCAACGTTTTTTTTTTTTTGGGGAAGATGGCATGATTCGGGAAAAAAAACTGCACTCGGAGGCGGAGTTTGGTTTGCTGAAACGACTTTCCTAAGAACGTTCAACCGCATCGGCAATTCACTGAACGGTGAACATACTGTATGTGTGTGTGTGTGTGTCTGTTGAAGGGTGGAACCTTTTCGCCTTCAATTGGATCCACGCTTTGTTTGGTGCGATGGTGCGGTGACAATATAATAGGGCCAGGGCAGGAGACGCGCACGTGTTATGCTGAGCTTGCTGAGCACTCGAGATCGATCCAGGAACTGACCGGCACCGGGGCCTCGAAGACGAACGAGAACCTCTTAAATAAATCTCAATTACGACGACATGGGGCTACGGTAAATAGCTTCTCACGTTTCATCGTTTGCCTCCAACGGTCGGGACAACCCATTCCCAATTACCGTCGTGTACCACAGCACAACAGCTGGGAATCTGCGACGATCACTGTGTCGAAGAGTTCGAAGAGAGAGAGAGAGAGAGAGAGAGAGAGAGAGAGAGAGAGAGAGAGAGAGTGAGGCCGCACCAACCCATTAGGCCAAACCGAGCGAATACACGACGGACGCACGATTATTGCTCAATCATTTCGTCATTTTTCATTCATTCATTCATTCGTTTCCAGCTGGAGAGCGACTGTGGCCAGGATGCACGGCTACACCGACCCATTCTGCTGCCGCTGGCCGTGCTCGTTTAAAGTGCAATTTTATTTCTTTAAATCAACCCCCTCAACATGATGTCGACTGTCGAAGAAGATGCGCACGAAAATGCAAATGCAATCGGTTGCATTCGGTTGCATGGCTGATGCACACATTCGGTGTGTTGTGGTTGTCGTCGCTGAGCTGAAGAACGGTAAAGAAAGCGTTAAATTGAAATTAGTGAATTCCTCGGAAGATTTACATGCAAAATTTGAATAGCACGTGGCGTGACAACCCCGCGTTTGGGGATGATTTTGTCTTTCATGTTGTGCTATTAACACGATCCATTTACGAAGCTCTTTAGGAAGAAAATTGGCTTCAATGTATCTTTCATGTGATATTTTCCTTTTAAACATACGCCCCAGCGGGATTGGGAGAACGATCCCAACGGAAGAAAGGGACCTAGGGTATGGTGAGAGTAACAACAACCCAGCTGAGTCATTCCGAGTTGAGTCGCCCGGTTTTTGCACCATAGTCAGCTCGTTCTATGATATGTTGTATGATGTATATGCTATCAAAACATTTCTTCGAACTTGAGCTCACAGCGCGCGAATGAAGGTTTTTATTATTACGCTGCGTGTTTTTTTTTGTTTTGTTTTGTTTTGTTTGGTTTGGTTGCCGGCGTATTCCATTTCTTGCGCATCACATTTCCATTCGGGTGGTTGGAAAGCGGGAAGGCAACGGGGAAGGTGGGAGGATGCTGTTTTTTTTCTGTTTCTTTGCGTAACAGAGACGCCCAGAAGAGGATTTCATTTTCATTTCCCGTAATTAAATGATGCTGTGCAGGCTCTTGCCCGTTTGTTCCCTTCTGCCGAATACACATACACATGCCGTGCGTAATAAAAACATATTTCACTGTCTGTGATGATTTAAAAGGCTCAAAAATTGCAAAGAACTCGTTTAACTTACGGTACGTATGGAGAGAAAAATTGATCGCAAGTTAAGCCATCACCCATGCGAGGGATTCGTGGTACTGTTGGTCAAACTGTGTGCTGGTCTGTGTGCGATGGCAGTTTGTTACTGCGAAAATTAAAAAAAGTTATCTTTTGTGAGATAGTATTAATGATTCCTGAACTGAAAAACGTACTACTTGTCACTTTTTTAACGTACACTTTAAGCTTTTTGAATAAAAGATAGCGAAACCCATCATGTGTGCATCATGTACTAACGTGTCTTATCGTGCCATATCCCTGTATTTACAGCATACCTATGCATGAGCGTGTGGATGGTGCAGTTTACCGATGCCAGGAAGTGTTACATTTGTGGCGAAGGAGCTGATGGACCGTTCCGGACGCTTCCGACACATCACGGCCAAAGCAGCGTGCCAACGGTGGAAGGCACATGCGAAGACTTCCGGCCAGAGGAAAAGTATGCCTTCGACTGTCCGCCAACGTACACGAGCTGTTTGACGCAGGTTGATGGTAAGTTAGTTCGCCAACCGTTGTTAACCTTTTGCTAATGAGTGCTAAATTCGACAAACTTTGGACACACTTTTAAGCAACCGACCAACGAACGTTGGACCCGTGTTCCGAAGAAACCGACGGTTTTATCATCACAAACATAATCGTAAAACAGATTTTTTAAATCGGTTCATGCGCTTATGACGTGAACCGTCCCTTACACCGACGGACCGTTGGATCTGTGTCCCTTCGTCGTTGGGCACGTTGGGTACAAGATGCTACGTTACGATTATGATGGTGACAAAAACGATAATGATCATGACACTACGACGGACCATCTAACTATCGGTTGGCTGATGAGTGCGACGATGGTGATGATCGTGATGATGATGATGATGATGATGATGATGGTAAGAGATTATTTCTAACTAACATGAAGCAAGAGAGCCACTCGAGCAAAGATACAAATGACAAGTGCACTCGAGTGTGTTGCCTCGTCGCAACACACGGGGTACACATGCATGTCACTCTCACCGCGGTCTGCTACCATTCGCGTTTAACCTCCGACCGGACGATCCATCGTGTGGATTTTTACGCGAGGATGGCTTTTTTAGCTGCTCATTAAAACACATCCAGCCTCCATTGACGCTGAGGGGAAGTAGAACCCCATAAGCCCTGTGCGTTTTATAGTCGAACGACACCTATTTATATTGGTTTGGTCGCTCGTTCACATCGCCGTACGCTGCTCGTACCTTCATTACGGTGTTGAATTTAATTTAAAAGAAAGAATTATGTGTTTTCTGTCGCATACTCTTAGCTCGCAGCAAAAGCACATTAAAATGCGAGAAGCGTCATCATCATTACTGCAACAATATAATCACTTGCAATGCGTGTGAATGTCCGCACGTAATCTTCCAGTTAGTACTATAATTAAGTAAACATACGAAAGCGTTGTTCTAGTTTAGCTTCCTTACTATTTATTACACTCTCAATAGTCTGCATTTGAAGACCAGCGATTTTTAGTTCCCGGGCCACCGGATTTGTCCGATTGGTTTCTTAAAAACTTCAATCCCGCCTCAATGGAAGCCTCCAGATTGGATCTGTTTGCTGGACCGCCCGCTTTCGACTGTTCCGCACGATTGCGACGCATTCCGGCACCATCCGATGGTCCGTAGTAATCGTACGTCGGTGGAGGCTCTATTTCAACTCCTCTTCTTTCCGCCAAGCGAGGTTCTTCTCTGACCGTTTCAGGTGCTTCCGTGTCACTTAGCTCGTTTACAATAGGCACGGGTGTTGGTTGCTTCGCTGGTGTTACCATTTCGAATGCGTTCAAATTGCGTCGCTTCAGTTCCTTCTTGGGCGGATTCTTTTTCGTAGTGAAAAACAACGATTTTTTGCCAAAATCTTCCTGCTCCGGAAGTGGAATATCGTCCAGCAGTTCCCCAGAAGCGTTTCCCACCATCGTCATCGTCGGTGGCAGTGGTCCGACAATGGTTTCCTCGTTATCGGAATGCGAATCGGAAGAGTCACCACTGTTCTCCACATCGGTGCGTGTCGCAGGTTGTGCATGTTTCCATGGAGTTGCATCGACAAGTGGCGGTGGAGCAAATTCGGCTATTCGTTCACTACGCTTCAGATCGTTCCACTCGTGCTGGGATAGAACGAACCGTTCCTTAGCCGGGACCCATTCCTTATCTTCGGCATTTTGCTCCTTTCCTTCATCCCACGGTCGGACATGGTCTGCCCGTTCGCGCTCCCGACGCCGTTCTTCCTTTTCCTTCTTTCGGCGCAGCTTTTCCTCGGCCTTGCGTGTGCGCTTTTCCTCCGCCTGATCGAACAGCTGATCGGTCTCTTTGTTCTTTCGATTCGCATCCTCGTCTTCGTCCTCGGGCGGTAAACCTTGGCGTGCTCGTTGCCGGGCACGGGCCGCTTTTACCCTGTCGGCTATAAGTTTGTCACGTGCCTTTCGCAATGTTTCCCGTTCCTTCTGTGCTTCCAGCGTTGACTCACGTATCGAATCGAGTTCGTCCCGCTGTCGATTACGTTCTTGCTGGTCGGTGGAAAATGCATAGTATCCAACGCCGTGTAATCGTGCCTCTAGGGAAGGTAGAGAACGGATAAAGACCAATTATTAATTGTAACAAGCAGTTCAGTTGGGGTTTTTTGCGCGTTCTTAGGGAATAAAGCGAATCGAAATCACACAGAGTAGCCAATTTTAGTAAGTGAAAGCAGGACGCTTTGCATTTTAACTAAATTGATCCCTTCTCTGTTTCTTCGCCGTCTAAAATATGAATATTAATGTGAATAATATTACACTCACAGCCCGGTCCGTTTTGCGTATACTCAACCGATAGTACAATGCACAAAAATGGTCCTGTCTTTGTTTCCTTTCGGATTCTTCACCCAGCTAGACAAATTCCAAACGACGATTCTAAAAGATTCCGCACCGGTAGAGATTTTTGCGCGCAAGTTTTTAATTAAATTACTCCTTATCACCCCATCGTCACCAGCTTTCTCCTTTTGGCAGTTAAATCTTTGCTTCCATTGCAAGCTTTCGTGGCACAGGAAACCCCGAACTCGGTAGTAGTGCACGGAAATGGTTGAAAATTGCAATCCTTGCCACAGCTGGTCAGTAGCTGGGTGGGTGAGAAATTGGGATACACGAGAGTGAAAATTAGTTTGAACTGCCACAGAACCAACAGCCAGGGTAAGCGATACAAAGGGGCATACACGGTCGGGGAGAGGGGGGGGGGGACCACATTTATNTTGCTCCTTTCCTTCATCCCACGGTCGGACATGGTCTGCCCGTTCGCGCTCCCGACGCCGTTCTTCCTTTTCCTTCTTTCGGCGCAGCTTTTCCTCGGCCTTGCGTGTGCGCTTTTCCTCCGCCTGATCGAACAGCTGATCGGTCTCTTTGTTCTTTCGATTCGCATCCTCGTCTTCGTCCTCGGGCGGTAAACCTTGGCGTGCTCGTTGCCGGGCACGGGCCGCTTTTACCCTGTCGGCTATAAGTTTGTCACGTGCCTTTCGCAATGTTTCCCGTTCCTTCTGTGCTTCCAGCGTTGACTCACGTATCGAATCGAGTTCGTCCCGCTGTCGATTACGTTCTTGCTGGTCGGTGGAAAATGCATAGTATCCAACGCCGTGTAATCGTGCCTCTAGGGAAGGTAGAGAACGGATAAAGACCAATTATTAATTGTAACAAGCAATTCAGTTGGGGTTTTTTGCGCGTTCTGTAGGAATAAAGCGAATCGAAATCACACAGAGTAGCCAATTTTAGTAAGTGAAAACAGGACGCTTTGCATTTTAACTAAATTGATCCTTTCTCTGTTTCTTCGCCATCTAAAATATGAATATTAATGTGAATAATATTACACTCACAGTCCGGTCCGTTTTGCGTATACTCAACCGATAGTACAATGCACAAAAATGGTCCTGTCTTTGTTTCCTTTCGGATTCTTCACCCAGCTAGACAAATTCCAAACGACGATTCTAAAAGATTCCGCACCGGTAGAGATTTTTGCGCGCAAGTTTTTAATTAAATTACTCCTTATCACCCCATCGTCACCAGCTTTCTCCTTTTGGCAGTTAAATCTTTGCTTCCATTGCAAGCTTTCGTGGCACAGGAAACCCCGAACTCGGTAGTAGTGCACGGAAATGGTTGAAAATTGCAATCCTTGCCACAGCTGGTCAGTAGCTGGGTGGGTGAGAAATTGGGATACACGAGAGTGAAAATTAGTTTGAACTGCCACAGAACCAACAGCCAGGGTAAGCGATACAAAGGGGCATACACGGTCGGGGAGAGGGGGGGGGGGACCACATTTATTACATTATATTGTTTCTGTTTGCCATCATCGACAGACGACCACGCACAGCATGTTGCAATAACTGGATGTTTTACAAGGGTTAAATGCGGCACGATTAAATGGGATTTCATCCGGCAAAACCTTCGGATTTTATTTCCACTTTTAATCGCCGATTATTGTCACTAAATGTGACTCCAATGTTTGACCATTGGTGCTGTGAAATTGGAATCCCACCGGTGCCCCGGTTGGTTTGCTATTTTCACAACTTTGCAATCCAATTTGCGTCATCTCACGTCGATTATCCAATATTGTTTCGAGGTTTGATGAAAAATTGTCCTTTCTTTTTTGGGATTTTGTGTTTTTTCTCCATTTTTTGTTGTATATTTAATCCATTACATCATTCGATTTTGTGTTTCTTAAAAAAATAACTCTCCTCTATCTTCGCTCAGGATCGTCGGCAAAGAAAGCGTATATGTAAGAGAAAAAAAAGCCGTTGTAACACAACCAGCATCATCGTATATCGCGCTGCCGTGCGTCGTCTGTATGGAGGAAAACTTTCGATTCACCTTGCCCAGGAACCGTAAAGATGGGGAGTGGGGGGGAGAGACTTCGAGTCCCGCAACCGTACCTTGACGATGCTCCACGCTTATGATGCGCTTCTATCTTGCACAAGAAAACTTCGTCCACGGTGGAAACTTTTCCCCATTCAGGCATAGGCTTCTCTCTCACTCATGATCCTTGTAGGGGTGTCTATCAGCGGCAGGAGTTCGTTTTCGCTTCGCTTATCGGGAAGACAAACCGCTTTCATTAACACAACCGGGCAACGGTGCGAAGTCGGGAGAAGGTGTGAAGGTTGCGAAGATCGCGACGAGGGGCCACAAGTCGCACGAAAGTGAAGAAACAAATAAGCAAAAGCGCACCAGAATCAAATGACTAAAACTCTATGCAAACCGACCTGAGGTGGCATTACTGCCAAAGGAGAAGACTCAACCCAAGGGCCCAAGGATGTCTTTTTGCTTACCTTCGCCAGAACCAAGCAGCAGGCAGGCTTCTGCAAATTCTTCTCTATCGGGGATCGGGGAGTTACTTTTCTTCTTTTGCCAACTCGCTTTTACTACAGCCGCCCTCCCCAGCTGGCAGCTTCAAACAAATCATTATCAACAACAGACTTTGATGCTTCTCCGACGGTATGCCAAGAAGTAGGAATGACGGAGGCAAGGCAAAAGTATGCAATCTCAATAATCACGCACATACACGTGGCGCAATACGTGTGGGTGTGGTGTGTACGAGCTACATAAAAAGCTCGCTCTAAACACCCGCACCGCATCGGGAGCGGGAAAAGCAAATTTAATTTTAATGATATTCCTTTCAAAAAAGCTCCATCAACAGCTTCCAACGTCAGAGGGAAACGTCCACGGGCGGCGTTATACCGCCGGCAACACTTTGAGGCTTTTAGGAAAGGGAAAGGCAAACGATGGTAGTTCGAACACCTTTAGCCAGTGCTCGCTTATAAGCATTTTTCAGTTTCTTCATGAAAAAGATCGCTACTCGTTTCTGGTTAACTGTGACAGTTAATGTCGATCCTATACGTTGGAACAGTTTCGTGACATTGGTCATTTGCATCATTGCTATCTTTTGCGTACCCTNAAAGTGAAGAAACAAATAAGCAAAAGCGCACCAGAATCAAATGACTAAAACTCTATGCAAACCGACCTGAGGTGGCATTACTGCCAAAGGAGAAGACTCAACCCAAGGGCCCAAGGATGTCTTTTTGCTTACCTTCGCCAGAACCAAGCAGCAGGCAGGCTTCTGCAAATTCTTCTCTATCGGGGATCGGGGAGTTACTTTTCTTCTTTTGCCAACTCGCTTTTACTACAGCCGCCCTCCCCAGCTGGCAGCTTCAAACAAATCATTATCAACAACAGACTTTGATGCTTCTCCGACGGTATGCCAAGAAGTAGGAATGACGGAGGCAAGGCAAAAGTATGCAATCTCAATAATCACGCACATACACGTGGCGCAATACGTGTGGGTGTGGTGTGTACGAGCTACATAAAAAGCTCGCTCTAAACACCCGCACCGCATCGGGAGCGGGAAAAGCAAATTTAATTTTAATGATATTCCTTTCAAAAAAGCTCCATCAACAGCTTCCAACGTCAGAGGGAAACGTCCACGGGCGGCGTTATACCGCCGGCAACACTTTGAGGCTTTTAGGAAAGGGAAAGGCAAACGATGCCAGCAACAAGGACTATTTCTGTGTTCGATGTGCCACATTGAAAATCGCGCAAATGGTATGACATCTTAATGGACCTCGCTTGTCCTGTCTCTCTGGTTTCACACGCCAAACTGCCGTGCCATTCATTTGCGCTTCGATGTGGATTTATGCGCCTGGGACAATTTCACGTATGTGCTCAAGGGCGCGCATTCACTCGCTCTCATCAGACGCGCGAAGTGAGCTCTAAAACTCGTCCTCCTGCCGCTGGGTTGGGGGCTTGCTTCCTTGCTGCGTATGGCTCGATACAACCTTCTCAGCCTCGTTGTCAGCACCACCGTGCTCGATGACAGGATTCATTTTTAATGAAGATTGAAAGTTTATTAGTTCTACACGCACCCGGTCCAGGATGAAGCTTCACCGCTGAACCGGAAGGGAATGGCCGACTGGATTTGTGTTGTCGGTTCTGTCTACCGGAAACGGTTGGCGGTTTTATGGACTTTGGTGATTGTTGTACGCAGGATGTTGGGGAATTTTTTACTCACAACCGAAATTAAATTGCTTACAAACTTATTCTCCTTCGAAAATACTGATTAAAAGAAGTAACTATTCAGAGAGAGCATAGAAAGTAAGTATATTCTTGGTTGAGAGCGCAAAATATATGCGAACGATTAAAAGTACATAATCGATTAAAGGACCACCACGAAGGTAACCACAAGTGGGCACCTGGTATTGTAACGAAATTATGAACAAAGAAGCACAGCAAAAAATCATTTCGTGTGGAAACCCGTTTTCCCTTGACTTAAAATCATGCAATAAAGTCATTCACAGCCGACGTACGGTTCTTGCGAAGAAAATCCTTTTTTTTCTTCTCAAGCGTGGAAAAGCACATGCCGTTTGCCGTCTTGCCGATTGGTAATAAAAAGTCAAAGCCAGCACAGCACTTCAATTATAATTTCACATGTAAATTTCTGCGAACGGAAGTAGCGTTCCCTCCTACAAAAAGGGACTGATTTATTGACGTCCTTGTATTTTACGAGGAGAATAACAAAAACTATTCCACCTTTACTACCTCCTCGTGAGGTTTCCACATTCACAGTTGAGGATTGCTGTGCATTAGTCACAACCGGTGGCTCGATTTATTGCCATCTAATTGCAACGTTTGTATTTATACCGGAACGCCTTCTCTCGTGGACGAATGCATGCGAGGCTTGACCAATGAGTAATGGGGAAGTCTTCGTGTTGGTTAGACAATTAAGATATCAACTGATTTGCCATTTGTTAGTCGACGGTATGGACATATATGAATGTTTTTTTCTCTGAATCTAGCTTAACTTACACCTTTCTTTCCCTTTTTTCTCCCCTTTCTCCCCACTAGGTGAAATCGAGATACGGACATGTGGCGAAAATCTGGCCATTAACGATTGCAAAAGTGCAAACAGTATCGACTACTGTTACTGCAGCACGGACCTGTGCAACCAGCTGACCCGTACCGAGATCCGCCGCTCGATCGAAACCGCTCTAATGCATGCACATCATCGGAACCGTCTCGGCGGTGTCGGTATGCATCATCAACCACCACCGAACAACAGTGACGATGAGGATATGGCCGAATCATCTGGAATGGATGGTGACCGTAGCGAAACGCATCGCATCAGCTCGTCCTCGCGTTCATCCTCCCAGCAGCAGCCCCACCATCGGGACATGCTACACAATGGCGGCGGTGCTATCGTGGCCCCGGGACATCGGGATGTTACGACGCAAATCACTATAACGCTCAAACCGGTGGCAACATCGGCCGATCGGCGTAGCAAGGATAACAGTGCCACTAGTGACTCCAATACCACCGCATCCGACCGTAGCAGAGACAGCAATGCAATTCCCAGTACCAGCGATTCGCCGCCACCGTTGCGCCTAGCATCGCTCATCGTCAGTTGTTCCGTTCTGCTGCTTGTTACGGTGCAGCATCTGCCCTACTAAACCGTAGGCCGGTTAAACACCACAACACATCCCTGTGGATTGATGTGAATCGAAAAATTTGCAAACGCCGTACACGACTGCATTCCAAGAATGAAGCAACACCGGTCACAGTAAGCACTGGTGCCGGCACGGAAGTGATTGGGATTGGCGTGATGCTGTGATGATGCCATGCGTCTTCGTCGTCAATCTCCAGAATCCGAAAATTTGACACAAATCAATATAAAACCATACTGATCGGTGCGATGGGTTTTCTTTTCGGTGCGTAGCAGTAAGTAGAACGACATAGTGTGTCCCCGTTGACCCGGTGTTTCGGTGCCGCTTTCAATCGATTAGTAAATTAATAAACGTGTTTCACGACGCAAAATGCGCTTGAACACAGCAACAGAGCCACAACAGAGCCACGACGCACCGTGCATGCAGCATTCTGGTGCCATGCTGTCGGTGGAAAGCTTATGCGGCCAAAAGCTGTCCCAGCTTGGTTCGACCTGTTGTGCCACTAGTCCTCCCGCTCTCCCCCTCTCTATTCGTTGCACTGCCCGTGGATAAACGCATAGGTGTAGTGATCGAGCCAGAAGGCTCTCTGACAAGGATGTACATAGTTGTAAATAGTAAAAAAAGCCGCTGAAGCTACACTACTAATGGCCACTTTATGCTTCGACGTCGTAGACGAAGTAACTCTATCATGTATTCTATCGTAAATTACTTCTTCTCATTCCATCCCCCAACTAAAAGAAAATGCAATACGTAGAGAATAATAGGCGGTAAAGTCAGTAAGGGACGACGACCAGCGAGCAGAAGAGGAAAATTGGCTAATCTGTGAGCGTAGTAGGGGAAGTGTAGTTTTGTGTATCTTCCCACCTCGAACAACCTTCTACCCCGTAGATACCCAAGAGAGATATCTCGGCGCTCGACGAGGGCGAGGGGTTTATTTTGTTTTTGCTCAACCATCATCCCAACATTCTTCCACAACAGCTACGGTTCTGGCGACTAGAGTACGATCGTTGTCGTTCTTATTAATCTTAAAGCAAGCAAAACAAAAATGCTAACATTACATTGGCTCTACCAAGGGATGGCAATAAGACACACATACACTCATGAGTATTACCGATAGTATTGCAATAAAAGGAATGAGAAAATACGGTTAATACAGTGAGCGGAAAAATAAACCAATTCGTCAACAGCTTGGGTAGAAATAAAAACGAGAAAACATACATATAAATGTAAGCGATGTTCGAATTTCACCCGCACAATTATACTAGTAGCGAGCAGGGAACCATTCTATACTTTCCTTCGAGGGTGATAAAACAGATAAAAGATGGGCGCAGATGGGTAGATCTGTTCAAGAAGATGCAAGCATGTGTTGTATTAGATGTTAGAACTAACCCGGTTTGTATCAATTGAAAATATCCCGAAAATTAAAGATCGATTCAACGGTGAACCGAAAATAAAACCTCGTAAGGTGGAATACTGTGGAAAAGAATCCTGTAGTTGAAATGGAAACAACTAACGCGAGGTTCTGCCAAAGAAAGATCCCTATTCGAACGGCACGTAGCGTGAAATATCACAATGAATGTTTTATGGGTAACCGCGGTGACGATCTCGCCCGAATATTGCGAAGGTAAGCTGCCCAGTGTACACACATTTGCCGGTACTGGAATGGCCGGTGCTATTTCCGAACGCGTATTATGCGTCCAACCATAAGTGGATCTGCAAATTATCACTAACAACTAACGCGTCGACCGCGTGAGGGAAATGCAAATTTGCATAACAACTTTCGGAAGTGCGTATTTGCCGCCAGCGACGAGCGTTTTAACTCGTGCTTCCTCGTGTACTACATGAAACCGGAGTAGTTTAATCGTACCAGATTTGACAATACCTCCCCCAGTAGATGTTTATTCACAGCCACCAGCGTTTAGGTGGAAAAAACGGATGGACACGATATGGTTGTGTGAGATATGAATCTCTTCATCTGCAAGCGTGTGATACGTTTGCCCTTTTTGAAAACGCGGCAGATCAATTCCATTGGGACAATTCTAGCTGCAACTGAAGCTGAAGCAAAATTGAATCNCAGATGGGTAGATCTGTTCAAGAAGATGCAAGCATGTGTTGTATTAGATGTTAGAACTAGCCCGGTTTGTATCAATTGAAAATATCCCGAAAATTAAAGATCGATTCAACGGTGAACCGAAAATAAAACCTCGTAAGGTGGAATACTGTGGAAAAGAATCCTGTAGTTGAAATGGAAACAACTAACGCGAGGCTCTGCCAAAGAAGGAACCCTATTCGAACGGCACGTACCGTGAAATATCACAATGAATGTTTTATGGATAACCGCGGTGACGATCTCGCCCGAATATTGCGAAGGTAAGCTGCCCAGTGTACACACATTTGCCGGTACTGGAATGGCCGGTGCTATTTCCGAACGCGTATTATGCGTCCAACCATAAGTGGATCTGCAAATTATCACTAACAACTAACGCGTCGACCGCGTGAGGGAAATGCAAATTTGCATAACAACTTTCGGAAGTGCGTATTTGCCGCCAGCGACGAGCGTTTTAACTCGTGCTTCCTCGTGTACTACATGAAACCGGAGTAGTTTAATCGTACCAGATTTGACAATACCTCCCCCAGTAGATGTTTATTCACAGCCACCAGCGTTTAGGTGGAAAAAACGGATGGACACGATATGGTTGTGTGAGATATGAATCTCTTCATCTGCAAGCGTGTGATACGTTTGCCCTTTTTGAAAACGCGGCAGATCAATTCCATTGGGACAATTCTAGCTGCAACTGAAGCTGAAGCAAAATTGAATCGATCCATCCGGTTGATTTAAACTTTCAACCGGAGCACCAGTGCAATTTGGATGTGTTTCTCCGTGCTTAATTCCTGGCGCTGATGTTTCACAATTGTCGGAGGTGTTTAAGGGACAATTATCATTATCAAAGCTAAATGGTCGATACAATGGATGTTCGGAAAGAGTAAAAATCTCGAATCTACGCTAACGGAAAACTATCGGAGAAAAGGTCGGTTTGATGAGGCATTTGGAAGAAGAAGCCAATGGGACCCGTTAGCCCATTTTACATATCATTTTGCCGAAGTCAATCCACTAGGACAGCATTAGAAACGTCTCTGATTTTTGGGCAATCAGAGTATAAGTAAGTAAGCAATAATAGTGGAAAATCACCTACAGAGCTAACTTCGTTGCAAGATCACAACATCGGAGAATTGCCAATACGACAAGACGTGAAAAACTACGGAATGAAAATCCTCTTTGGCACTTACCATCAAACAGCACATCCTGGTAGTGTATGGACCCCTTCTCCAGATTCGCTTCTTCCTGTTGAATCCACTGCTCTTTCATCTCTCGGAATCGCTCGCCAATATCTGGGCCACCGGTTGGACCGATTGCAGGAGGCATTGGACCAACAATTTCTCCATCCTCCTCCTCATCCGATGCGTCTTGATTACTAAAGGTTTTATCTTGTTTGGAACCTTCAACGGCCTCTTTTGCTGCTTGAGCGTTTTCTGTAGACGGACCTCCTTGCATGTCTTCTCTACGCTGCCCATCACGCGGGCCCATCGATTTGGCAAGCTCACGGTCACGGGCTAAACACGCTTTCAAATCGCCCTTTAGACACTTTCTCGTACGTCCCAAACAATCCGTGTATTCAACCCTGCAAAAAGTGTTAAATATGTTAACCAACGCTAAACCAAATGTTCGCTTTATAATGCTACAGAATCAAGCTCCTTACCATTTGTTATCTCCACTTTCGTCTCCTTCACTTTCGGAGGAACTGGAGCTAGCGCTGCTTTCGGAGGCCGATTCGTCCGATACGTTGTAAGCTGGTTTTACGTCTTGTTTCTTTTTGTTGAACATTACCAAACTGTTTTCGTCACTATTTAGTGAACCTCCGGCAGCAACCATCCGGTCGTAATATTTAGCTTTCGCTTGTAGCATTTGCTTCGACCTTGCGAGCTGTGCGGAATCTTCCAGTTCTGTGACAATGGGCTTTGCTTTAGACTTATCTTTCTTTCCGCGATATTCTTTTCGTGTTGTGGATTCATCTTTCTCTGCTTTCGGGACTCTTTTCGGTACAAAATCTTCGATAGAAGTTGATGCTTTGGCTCGTCCCACTTCCTCCTGTTTGCGAAGCAGTTCCGCTTTTAAACTGAGCAGCTAGGGGAAATGTTCAATCAGTACACTAGCTCACAGGAGTATATTAGCACCATTTGTTGCATACTTACGGAAGATTTATCTATTTCTATTTTACGGTTTGGGTCGTTCATGGTTGGGCTGTTTGTTGTGTATTTATGTTTTGCTATGACAGTTCTACCGCGTCGATCAGCTGATTGTGGGGCACGCTCGCAGAGTGTGTTTTGTTTAGCCCTGTCAATTTTTTGACAGTTCTCTTTAGTTGCAGTTTATTCTGTTTTGCTGGCAGACTACACGTATTTGTGGTTTTTGCAGGAGACTCGGGATTTTTTTCAGAGGTGAGGCTTTGGTTTTGTTTTTATTGTATTTCAATTTGCGGCCCTGTTAAGTAAGACTGTCTCGATCACCACGTGCAGGCATGGTGCGTATCTTGTTCGTTCATCCGGATCTGGGCATTGGCGGTGCCGAACGGCTAGTTGTGGATGCTGCGCTAGCTTTGCAGAGCAAGGGCCACACGGTCAGCTTCCTGACCAACCATCATGACCCGAACCACTGTTTCGACGAGACGAAGGATGGACGTTTGCCGGTGATGACGGTCGGCGATTGGCTCCCGAGGGATATCTTTGGCAAGTTTTATGCCGTCTGCGCCTACATACGGATGATGTATGCCGCCTTCTACTACAGCCTATTCCTGTCCAAAAAAGAGCCGGTGGATGTGGTTTTCTGTGATTTGATCTCGCTAGGGATTCCCATTTTTCGACTGGCACGGCCCAACCCCAAGATACTGTTCTACTGTCATTATCCAGACCAATTGCTGTCCAAGCCGGGCAGCCTTCTAAAGCAATACTATCGTATGCCGCTTAATTACCTCGAGGAAGTAACAACGGCTCAGGCCGACGGCATTCTGGTGAATAGCAAGTTTACCAGTCGGGTCTTTAAGGAAACGTTCAAACGGATTGCAACCGATCCGGATGTGCTGTATCCGTCGCTAAACACCCGATACTTCGACGAAACTTACATCGACGAGTCGGACCAGGTGGTAAAGCTGCCGAACGATGCTTTCGTGTTTCTCTCGATAAATCGTTACGAGCGCAAAAAGAACCTTCCGCTAGCATTGCACGCTTTCAAGGCGCTGCAGGAATTAGTATCCCCGGGCGAGTGGCACAAGGTTTGCCTCATTATGGCGGGCGGGTACGACGATAGGGTGATGGAGAATGTGGAGCATTACGACGAGTTGGAGGAGCTGGCTGAAGATATGCAGATACGTGCCAAAGTACGTCTACTAAAGTCTCCCACCGATCGCCAAAAGTTGTCCCTGCTGCACCGTGCACAGGCGTTAGTTTACACGCCAGAATTCGAGCATTTCGGAATAGTTCCGCTGGAGGGAATGTACCTCTCGAAACCAGTCATTGCAGCCAACAGTGGTGGTCCCCTGGAGACCATCATCCACGAGCAGACCGGATTCTTATGCGAGCCCGTTCCTAAGGAATTCGCGACCGCAATGGCAAAGCTGGTGAAAGATGACAAGCACTGTGAACGAATGGGAGCAATGGGAAGGAAGCGAGTACAGCAGAGGTTTTCGTTCGAGGCATTTAGCACCAAGCTGGACAACGTTGTTACCGATCTGATTCAGCGAGATGGCGAGAAAAAGTTCAAATAGCATAGGTGGTGCTTGTGGCTTTCCACACTGCTGGCGATTCATGGTATGCCCGGATTCGGCTGTGACTACCCGTGGCAACCCATGTTCACATTTCCCGTAGGTCGATGCAACGACTGAAGCTACGGCAAAGAATTTCTATGTAAATTGCGTATCTCTCTGGTCGCAGGAATATCCACGCGGCGCATATTCATACAGTCCATGATATCTTAACGCACGTAGTTATTGTAGTTAGACGGCGTAGTAGTGAGAAAAACGAGTTCCAGTAGCTTATCAAGTTGTAGTTGATGTTTTAGCCTTCACGAATAAACTTCTAACCAAAAGCTTCCGGCGTCCGGCATTCCGACCGCGATGGGCGGAAGTTTCGTATTTTGAATTCATTCAAAAAACAATCCGTGTGTTTGCTTTATTCTCATTTGATAAGCTTTATAGCATCGCTTTTCCATTTATTGTTCTGGAAGGAAGCGAAAATGAAAGAATTAATTCGCGGAAGTGGACTTTTATCTGACAAAAAATGAAACTTACCAAAGATTTGAGCGCATTTTCCGCATAAAGCCGCTCCTCTGTACCAGCATCAAGCGAGTTTCGATAACTTTCAAGCTCTGCACGATCCTTCAGCAGAACGAGCGCATCTACGATACCGTGCTTCGAATGAACCTTCCTCGCTAGAGCTAATCGCCTTTGTGGATCTTCCAACTTGGCGAGAAATGTATTCAGAACCGGATCGGGTGCGTTCAGAGAATACAATCGCAATATCGTACGATCTACGGGAATGTTAATTTTAAACGATTTTTGTTTCAAATTCAGCCAAGCTTTTCGCTCGAAAATGTGATCAAAGTCTAGCCACGCCTGTTGTCTCGCACGTTCGTTCAAGGCAACCCACTCGAACTGGGCCTGCGATACTTGATGGTTTTCAGCAAGCTTGAATGGATTGTCGTTCGTCTGCAGAGAAGTGTCTCCCCATTTGTACTTCCCACATACGTAGTCCAAAGTTTCCAGCACTGACTTGTCCTGGATGGCTAGTGCTTTGCTGCTACCACCCGACGAGTGAAGTTCTCCTGTTTGATATTCTGAACGAATAATGGTAACAATAAATGAACTATTATATTGCCAGTGCCTCCCATGGTTCGGGATTTACCTAAGAGATTCAAATAGTTGTTCACCAATTGCGCGTAGAATGTGTTCGCTCCCGGCTGAGAGAAATAATCGCTGTAAATCTTTTTCAGCCTCTGTCGCTTTATATCGAGATTGGAAGTGCTGCATACAAATATGGAAAACTGTAGCAACTAAAAGAGGAAACGTAACACCGATTATCGATTTGTTCAGGATAAAGCAGCATCAAACACATTTTCTTACACTCGCTTCATGATGTCTTCCTAGAAATCTGTAAATAAACATGCATTAAAAACCTATTTTGCATCGAAGCTCTTGCGCTGTTTGAACTTACACCAACAGATCCGTACATTCGGTCACTTTCAACCGAAGGGACAAATAGTTCACGTAATGATGAACGGCTTCTGGGCGAGTTTGAAGGAGTGTGTAGAACAGTTTCTTTTTCAGAGTTTGATCCAGAAATAGGGTGACTTTGAGGATCGCATTACCACACCCGGATGTGATCGCTTCATCGAGCAGTTGTTCTTTCTCCGCCATCGATCGAAACATTTCCAGCGAACAGGGTTTGCCAAGGATCAATTTCCGGATGACCGATGCTGTCGACGGAGCGTAGTTGAACTCTTGTATCTTCTTCCGCAGCAGCTTTACTTCCTCTTCGAGCGATATACCCTTGGGAATGGTCATTTCATTGCGTGACTGTTCTTGCAATATAATTTCCAGATTCTCATCCGAGATAATGGTATGTAGTGGAAGTTCCCGCTGGCCACTGGCATAGTTTGCCTCCGATGCGGTATCATCGCCGAAAAGACTTCGTTTATTGTTGCTTGCAATCTCAAGGACAGCCACCTGTTTGTTAAGCAGATTGTTACTTGTTAAAGCCCTTAGCTAATACAGTGCAGTAATTCTAACTGGTATACTTACATCGTCTTCGTCGAAGTTGAACGATTTGTTGGCAGAATCATTCCAATAATCATCGTCTTTCGACTCCATTTAGCGAAGAAACTTTTTGTAGAACTGTATCGGCAAGCGTCTACGAAAGAAGTGTTGCGTTTTTGCAAAACATGAGCAATCATAACAACAACAAACACGGTTTATTGACGTTTCAAATTTAAATTTATCGCCAATACCGTTGCACAGGGAAACTTGTATATTGTTCTTCAATTATGGTTGCCCCTATTACAGTTGCACACGTATCTTTAGAAGGTAAGAATGTAAAATTGAATATTTAATAATAAAAAAAAATTATTTCATGTCTTTGTCGCGAAGAGTGAATAGTAGCAAATATTGTTTACCTTACACAGGGAGCACGTTCACAGAATCTCGTCTGCAGTATGCCACCTGGGCAAAGCTATTCCCCCGTGAAAGCCGGCTGACAGCTCTCGGAGAAGGAAGGCTGAATGCCTTTTGCGACAACGTTTGCAATTGTGGAAGAAGATCCCAGTTATTTCGTCAGGTTGGAAATATTTGCACCGGTGACTAAATACGGGACAGCAGACTGTACAGGTGCTACCTGAATTGAGTTGAGAGTTAGTATTATTTTACGCGCAAGTGTAGAAGAAAGCATCGCTACAAAGAGCCACATCGTTTTTAAGAACTAGCCCCGTAAGCTAACAACCATAGCCAGTGAAATATTTGCAATCAACGAAGGGTAAAGCAAACATGACGGAGTTACCGAGATTATCCCGGGCAATACGAGCCAACACTGACCTGGACGTACAACGAAATCTTATCCTTGATCCCAAGGAACGAGCCGCCATACAGCTGTTCCGCAAGAAGGAAGTTACTAGGTAAGCTACTAGCAGAAAATTTGGCCACCGTTGGTCACTAATCCATTTGCTTATTCCCCCAAAGCGGTGTATCGTGGAAGGAACTGAAATTGTTCGTCAATAGTAATGTGGATCCCAAAATTGGCGGTGTTCTATCGAAACAGCTACGGGATCTGCGGGAAATGAGCCGAGAAATGGTAGGCTCGGAAGAAAATGCAGAGCTAGTCGACGAAGCTGCTATACTTGTGCTGCGGCTTTTCCTAGATCAGAAAGTGGTGATGATGAAGCATCTATCCAAACTGAAGAAAATGTTTGGACAGGTACCAAATGCTCTAATCAACAAAATGTGTACGGTATGTAGCTGAAACGATGTATGTTGATGTAGCAATTGGTAACTTTGAACGTTCAATTGCAGTTGGTATATGATATCAGTAGTAATTTGAACCCCGAATGCCGGAAATATCTCGAAGAGCAAGAGATAAACGAAAATGGACACGCGGAAACAGGTTGGGGTAATGATATCGAGTGCAAATTGTCCCTGGAGCAGAAACCACACGACCACAGCAAACTGATGGATCTTTCTCCTGCTAATCCGTTGGATAGCCAGGTGGCACAAAGCTTTACGATGAACTATGCGGCTATTCAAAAGACTGCCGAGCCGGTGGCAGGATGTTCCGGTGCCTCGGCTAAGCTACAGCCGGAAAAGTATACACGCAGCTGGCTGGCCCAGCAAGTTCCACCGGACTTGGTGGACAATCTAATGGAGTTACTAAAGTCGGCCAAAACGAACGACGAGCTGCAGATGGATTTGTTCGACTTTCTGGGGGTGGAATATCTGGACGTGATACCGGAAATGCTACAGAACCGTAAGCATCTTATCGAGTCCGTGAAAGCGCTGAAACAAATTAAAGTGATGAAAAAGATACAGCAGAACATGGAAGCTATGCAACACGCCCCATCCTATCTGATGCCGGTGACGATACAAACCGAATCACAGAAGCAAATGCGTAAGCAGGTGAACAAAGAACAGAAAAAATTGAAAAAGTTCCTTAACGAGACGGCAGTCGACAAGAAAGGAGACTGTGTCGAGATCGATCCAGTTCAGCTGCGCATGAACTATCAGAAGAGTTTGATGTTGGCAGCACAAATGCCCCAAATGTTGATGGAAAAGATCAAAGCTAAGGGCGTGATACCGATTTCGAAACCCGCCGCAAAGCAGGTGAAGTATCCGAACGTGTACGATTCGTACAGTGAAGCGCGCAACCACGTTGGATTCATCGCAGGGAACAAGATCGTACTTCCGGAGAACGTGGAGCGGACGGATAACAAACTATATGAAGAGGTGAAAATTCCTGCTACTGATCCGCCGCCTTTGTCGATTGGTAGTGAAAGGATCAAAATAAGCTCTTTGGATGAAATCGGTCAGAT
>STHB01000005.1:2111568-2135538 GCA_018908115.1 Anopheles rivulorum
TGTCACAAACATCTTGAAGCGATCGGTGAATACTTTTTACAAACTTGTCGTTTCCGAATCGTCCAAAGATTCAATCGCGCGTTTCACTTCCGCTGAGTCTTCCGCCGTTTCTTCCGTACCTTCGAACGTTCCTAACCGCTCTCCGACTTTCACGCGTTGACCGGGAAACAGATTAAATCTGCAAACAATTAGAGTTCGATTAGCTCAACCATACACGACGAAGCTGCGTTAGTTAGCACACTTACTTAAATTCTTTAGGCGCTTCGAAGATTAACACAATGGTGCTTCCCATCCGGAACTGACCCACTAGTTCGCCCTTGTCCAGGTACTTATCGTTAGGCATTTCCAGCTCATCGTACTCCTTCTTTTTGTGAGTGCCGCAAGCTAATCCGACCCATTTGTTGGTTTTCAGCTTTTCGTCCATAAAAATCTCCACCGAGCCAACGTTGGTAGCACCTGCAAGCGAACCGGATAGATAAGGAAGAAAACGTGAGCAAGTGCAACTATCCCACGACCCGGATCTTTCGTTCTCACGCCACGCTAACCCAAGACCTCAACCAGTCTCGATTGCTGCTTATCAAGCTTCATTCATGGTTCGAAGAGTATCAGCAATCGTACGATCGTACGACTGAGAAGATCTCGTGCCAAAAGGAAAAAGGTCCCGGATGCCGGTAAGACGAAACCCTTGATAATGATTACAGCATCGTACGGTAGTTGACTTTCTTATCATCTTCTTTCCCACACCTTACCGGCTGTGAAGTGGTTTCTCACTGAACTTTCGGCAAGGTGATAAGCAAAGCCAGTGCTGCTAATTGCCGGCCAGTGGAAATGTAGATCCGGGTGTAACAAAAAACAAACAAACCCATTTCCTACTTACCGACAGCGGTGTAACTGAAGAAGCCGTGTTTCCACTTGCCAATGTAGACGGCTCTTTCGTTAAGACAAAACAGCCCCGGAATCCAGCCAGCTATTTTCGGACTCACGGACAACAGTTCGCCGGAGAAGTGTCTTCGCAGTTCCGGTTTCCATAACGTTGGCGAGTGGAAACGATGGTAGTCTCCCGGTGCTAGATAGATGACGCACTGATACAGTACACTGTCGGGTGAGGATTTCTTCTTCACCTTTTCCACCATTTCCGGGGTGTCCTTTTTGGTCCACGTCGGAGGTCCTAGGAAGGCCTCTAAGCTATATGATACTCCTTTTACCTACGGGATAAACGTGCGCCAATCGATTGGTTATGGTTCGTGATAATTGGATTGTGTGTGTTTTTTTTTTTTGGTTGTGGATCATACCTGCTCGATTTGACTAGAATTAGCGGTACCGAAGTGGAGAATTCTTCCATCACATGGTGACACAAAACTGGTCTTAGGATCGATGGGACGAGCATCTTCCTTGAGCGGGCGGGTGAAAAACTCTCCTAAACTACGATACTCTCTGTGTTGACGGAAAAGTGGATCAAACGAAAAGAAAGGAAATTAGAATGATGGAAGTAGAAAAAGGAAATAGCGAAACACATGTACGGATAGAGATTACATCCAAAGAAACACCATATGCACGCCACAATAAAAGGATGCACTTGAAAGCTGATCGCAATAAAAGATCGATGAAAGCGAAATAGAGAATTGTATGCAAAGAAACAGTAGTCGATTAAGGACAACGGACACATCGCTACAGAAAAGCACAGTAAAAAGCATTCGAAAGCATATTAAGGAAACAGTATTCGTTGCGCATTCCTTGAATAAATACACCCAGAAGACCCACCGGCACCAGGAAACAATCACACACAAACAGAAAGATGAGAATCAGAGTAAATTCATTTATAACAAGTCGTCTTTCTACAGACTGTTCATGATTAGTGGTGCTTATATCAAACAGAAAAAAACATTACCTTTTCTTTTTCTAATTGTAATACTATTTTATCTGCCTGTTGTACTAAACAACGGTAACTTGGAACAGAGTAATTGTACTTTAAATTTGAACGTATCGTTCGGGACACGTACGTTGAACGGGTAACAGTTTGGAGCGGGATCTTATCGAAACAAAAGCACTTTCCCAGAGGCAATCGTACTTACTTGAAGTTATCTGCGGCGGCTTCCTCCATCTTTACACCGAACGTTGTCGAGTAGAGACCATAGATCATGGGACGTACCGGTTTTGGAACCTTTCGATCGGCCATCCATCCCCAGCAACGGCTCATGACGCGTAGTGGCAGCGAACAGTACATTTTCGCCTGCATTACAAAAGCATGCGTTAACGTGGTACGAGTATCTTCGTCTTCGATTCGGTTCTAAACTTGTTGAGGTCCCACTTACCTGCCATTTTGCGGCGGTTCGCGGTAGGCCCTTCTTATCGAGTTCACGATTGTGAAGGTGCCACTTTGCTGCCACCACCATACAGATACCGATGGGTGTCCAACGAAGAAATACACCGCGCCAAGTCAACCAACCGCCGGCCGCTAGTAACCACCAATCCAAAACCGATAATATAGTCCAACCTGCACCGGCCTTCCAACTCCACTTTCTGTAAACTTTGCTACGGGATTTACCTGTCGTCGACTGATGGTGGAACTGCTGCTGCTGCTGCTGGTGGTGGTGGTTGTGGTGATTGTGGTGATTCGTGGAGGATGTATTCGGCTGCTGCTGAAGCTGTCTGCTACCATATATTGACCGCTGCACAATAGTCCATCTCGCAGACCACTGTCTGGAGTTCGGCTTCAGATTGACCGCCTTCGAGAACCTGACGCACGCGGAAAGAAACCAACAAACGACAAAACAAAGGTTGAGAATGAGATTGTTGTTGCGGTATGCGAGGATCGCCATTTCCTGCATCTTTCGCCACTGGCCAGGATGGGACTGCAATGCGTGTCCCCGAATTTGGCACGTTCAACTACACGCCCACAGAAACAATGAGCACACGGCTAGCCGTGCTGTGGATTCACTCACTCGGATCAGACCATCCCCAGTGATCTTCTCTGTCCTGCTGACACGATCGAGGGATCTCGCGCCTCTCAATTGGTTAATTTAATATCAAGCATAACGATTGGCAAGATACACACATCCACACACGACACACAGCGTACGATTTGGTTGTTGAGATGTACGCGAAACGCGAAAATCTAATCAATCCACACACTGCACTAGCACTGTCCCAACTGGTATACAGCGCTGGATACTAGAGGCTAGCAGTTGAAGCTACTCAAGTCCATCGCGCGACGTACGCCCGAGGACTGGCCGTCAGACATTGTGAATTGTGCGATACTCCAACGGTACGGTGTCGTGGCACTGTTGGGACAAAAATAAAATCCCACCGAAAGCCTGCACACATGCACAGCCAGCGGCCAATATCACGTGTTTCTACTATCGTTTGAGTCCCCGAACCAATCCATCCGGCGGCGTGCCTGACAGTGACGTTACTGGTACGTGGACGAGCAATCTGCACCAACAGCACGTGCTTCCAGTCATGCTCGGGCCAGTACTGTCTTCTTCCCGTTTCTCACGCTTTTAGCGTGACCCTGGTACTGTATGCACTTGCATTTCGTGCTAAAATAGACAAACGGAAGCACCGGGAATAGTAGCTAGCGCACATTTTATCGATTTTAGTCCCGACAACAGAGAGAATGTGAGAGAAGTGGGTTTTGCTGTTGCTGTTAGGGGACACCCACTACCTAGCGCTAGTGTGGCTTCCGTCTCCAATGCGCGCACCACGTCACAATCCTTATCGTTGGTCAATGAGGCAAAGTTTGCCAAAGTTCAATACCGGATAGGAATGATAACGATTTATACCCGCCAGTAATGATGGAAAAGAAGGATGTTTTTTTTTTTAACAAATGCTTTTTACATCACTTGAGTGACGATCATTTCAATCGAAAAGAGGAAAACACATCATTACAGAACGCAGACCGGCAGAGTTGCGCACAATCCCTTCAATTTACTCACAATGTAAACAATGGTCAACTTCCGGTTGTATGTATACACACAAACGCCAACCAAGGTTCTCTACTAATTTGGCAACTAAATTCGGTGCCCAAAAGCAGCAACCTTCGCGATAGACGACAATCAATCAACTGTTCCAACCGCGGAAATCGCAAGTGCTTAAACTTTTTGGCGATATTAGCAAACTCTTATCTACCCTCTGGGGTTATAAAGCATCCAGTCACTAGGCCCGAAATCAAACGTGCCCCATTATCACGATCCAGATATCGGTGACTAATCGTATGTGTAGTGGATTTTCTCGTATGTAGTGGCGACACCTGTAGCACCTGTGTGTTTGTTATGGTCGAAAAACTGTATCGACATTTCCTGAGATTCCGATGGTAATATGCCAGACCGGAGGCAATGTTTTACTCACACGGGAATGATCCGGAAGAGCGTTTTGGGGATTTGCACGCAGCATACACAAAGATATGCTTTCGACCTGGAGTGTTGACATTAAGTCATCAACGTGGAGCTGGTTTTAGATAATATTTTATTGTTTCCTGCGATAACACGGCAAACCTTTATACAGATAAGGACATTCGTTGGAAAACATATGTGCAAATGAACATAAAGGGTAAAATCATGCGTTTAGATAGACAAAGCAGGACTTATCAACAAACATCCAATTGATCGCTGTGTCATATCTTTAGTACCCATAACTTGCCATAACGCTGGAACGAGTCAATGTTTAATGTTATTACTTAAGGTTACAATTTAAGCAATAACCGGTTTCCTCACAGCGGAAACTGTTGAATATCGCAAAAAATTTAAAATCGAGTTCCACCAACAGTGTTCCAGTAAAGTGTTGTGCAAAATTGAAAATTATTGCGGCCGTAATTAGTAGATTTGCGATTTGCACTTTTACTGGCCTTGAACTTGACCCACCGATGCGTAAACAACATACGGGAGGAAAACCTGATGCTTTGCTCTCGAAGCTGTTAAAAAGCATTATGTTAATTAATAAAATGCCACAACTAATCAAAACATGTACCGTTAATGGTTTCTCGAATTGCATTCCTGGTGCTGCCAGGACGGTAAATCTAGTTTGTTGACCCCCGCCTAGATGGAAAGCTATGCGCCCCTGCTGATAATGTTTACCGCGGGCAAGACCGTAACGTAACATACATTCCTACACAACCATCGAACCGGCGGCGCTCAGGTGACCTGCGCTAATCATATGTGCTTGTGCGCGTCTGACCGACACGCTCACACAAATACCAAATACTCGTCAACCAGCACATGGCTTTGACGCTGGGTTCCCTCGGGAGAAGAAAACGCGTCGGATTGATTTTAGGCCACGCGGTGGTGAAGTTTCTAGATTAGAGCAGATTACGAGCGGGGTGAATGATTGTATAATCAATCTTTTCCACGGCTTGTGCCGCTCCTTTGTGGTTGGACTCTAACGCTACGTACGGAACAGCACATTGAAAAGAGCCGAAAATGTTAGAACCTAAAAGAGAAAGTTTTCCAGATCAACGTTCTTGGAGGATGGATCTGCATCGTGCTGATGACGTATGCCATCTCATTCTGCCGTTCAGCAGAACACGCGGAACATATGATCGCGAGAAGGAGGGACCGTAACTGTAGAAATCATTCATGATTCTTTGTTCGTGCCTCTACATAATGCTTCCTCTGTGTCCAGCTGGGTCAATTGTTATGCACCCCACTTGTTAAATTGGTCCGAATGGCTTAAACGAACACCATTTGCTGGCTCTTTCCAAATCGTCATTTCGCACGAAAAACTTACAATCGATATTTAGGCATAAACACGGCCATCGTTGAAAAACTTTTTCTGTCTGCCGCTGAAGTTTAATCACTATTTTCACGCACTTTCACGCACTGCGCGCTCTACTAAGGGGCGATCCTCTCGCGCTCGATCGCACGGAACGATTTGTTGTCTTGGTCGTGCGGCTACTGCTATTTAAACCATTCTTGTCCGATCGCGTTTAGCGCACCCTTCTGCAACCGATATCAGCTTCTCCGTAATTTAATCGGGGAATTAGTTGTAGCTAGATTTAAAGCTATTTTAGCTTCGCGTAATAGCATAAATTCGTTAATAATTCACAGTTTGTGTCTCGATTTGTACACTTTTATCTACAAAACTAATGTTTTGCGTACGACGATTCTGTTTACTTTGCACCCTGTGTGGCTTTGTTTATGTCAATGGCAACTGTCAAACATCACTGACACTGGGAAGTCAAGTGGTCATGATGGCAGAATTGAAATGTTTCACATCGTTTTATGCTGGTTTCAAATACACCGGTACCAATAAGAGCAGCTTCGGATTTCTTCTATTTTTAATTGTGTCTTGTATTCTGATGCATCCATCAACTTATATATTATATGATTAACATGATAAAAATGATGATTCAATGTTTGTATCCGTGTTCTTCCAAATTCATACGTATGTTGAGGTTGACGCGCGTCGATTGTATCGACCAAGTAAAACGTATTCTGAATTACTTTATTTTAACAGTAGTTTTCATGCTAAGGACCACATTCATGCCATAAATGCAAATCTTACTTGCCATGAAACGGCGGTAATCTATTGGCATAGCAACGAATACAGGCACCACGTGCGCGGCCAGTCATGTTGGGCGCCATGTTGCTTTTTCAAAAATACATTGAAGCTGGAAATAGTTACATAGGAAAATGTATGACAAAATGTGTACCAAGTGGTATAATCATAACATTTATAAACATGATTACTGTCAGTAGATAGTAACAGCTTTATCTAATAGAAGCAATGTGATTATCGGCTCGTGTTTGTGCTTCCTTTTACTGCAGTTGAATGATAAGTGAGAGTGGAAAATCTCGATTCAGTACATCGTCATCGTCGGTGATAATCCCGCCATCATGCAGCTCAAATGGACCAGAAGCAACGTGGTGCATACACAAACACAAACGCGCTCTCATTTCCATTTTCCCTTCCTTCTTATCAATCATCGTTTCCATCTCCATCGTTCGCTCGTTCTATGTTTTCCATTGCAGTTGCGAGAAGATTGCATTTGTTCCACAAATCGCACTCATAATGAAAACTGCACTTCCACTGCCTTCCGTGCAAGGTCATCGAGACAGTTTGTGAAATATCGCTAACCGCGCGTTGCCATCTGACCCTTTTCCACGGGTGCGTGGATGGGGAAGCACAATAGCACTAGCCTTTTTTTCCTTCCATGCTGGTGTTGTTATGCTATGCTATGAGATCGCTTAGATGCCTCAGATGCTGTTGGTCTTGTCCCAACTCTTGTCCCCTTCTCCACCTTATCGTGCAACGAGCCATTTGTCGTCGATCGTTCGCTCGCTACAGCCTTTGGAACATCGGCGGTGTGCTGTGTGCTGTTCAGTTGGGATTACACCATCGGACGGCTCACACGGTGGCTAGCAGCTACTGCGGGCTACGGACAGATTTGATTTCCATTCCATGACACTCCAACCGTCACGCACTCACCGGTGATACAATTGCGTAGTGTGAAAGTAAAAGTGTGTAGAAGGGTGATATTTGCTGTCTAAATTACACCGAAAACAACTCAAAAGTAACAGGTGCTTTCAGTGAACACGTGCAACAGGAGAGTTTTTGGGTGGCAACACCGATTTGGTAGTTGCAAACAGTACGGTGTAGTGAGTGTTGTGTACAATATTTACAAGATCGTGAGTGTATAGATCAGTAGTGAGTATTGTGCATTTGGTTTCATTTAAAAGCTTCTAGAGCTCAGATAAAATACAAAAAAAGACACGGTGAGTTAAAGTGCGTTTAAATACAATAAAAATTAATCAAATGGTACATGATCACAAGTAATGAAGCGGGTTGCAAAATTCTAAACTCGATAAACCAATAAAACGCCGACCGTTGTTTATAAGCTCAGCTGATTCTATTTGCCCAAGAGTGTTGTACGGCTGACAACAGGTTTTGTACATGTACCGTTCGTTTTAATATTCATTCAATTTGCTCCTCCTCCTCCTCCCATCTCCCGTTCCTCCTCCTCCATTCACCCCCTGCACATCAACATACGCACAAACGCCAATGCGCTGGAGTCAGTAGAAAGCCTTTCTTAACGATCGTACTTCATTGACCGTTTCATGTTCCTGTCGTGCAGTCACTTACCTAGGTTAGTACTAATCGGAGGTACATGGTAGAGATGGGAAAAACAACTCTTTTTGGTGAGTAGACTCAGAGTGAATGAAACACTATAATGAGTTTAACACCACCAACTCGTTTAACGACTCACTTGAGAGCCATAAAAATATTTGACACAAATGTGATGGTAATGGCATTTTACTCACTCATGAGTGTAAACTAGTGGCCACGGTTTTCCTTATGCAAAATGAGTAAGTTTGAAATGAAATACATCATTTTTGTTTCAATCATTAAAACATAATGTGACGAGTGAGCGCAACTCACTTACTAATACGTTTCAACTCACTTACTCGCTCTTACTCATTTTGCCCATCTCTAGTACATGGTCGGACGCGATGTACACCTACGCATCTTTGCATTGTGCATGCGAAACCTGTCCCTCGTAATGCTATGGCCACAAGCTAGGAGCACAATCTCTCTGCTTCACAACCCGGCAACGATAGCACGATGGTCACCTTTCATCGGATGTATTGTTGTTGTGCAACTAAATTCTCCAGCATACCGTACAAGATGCGTCCTCTTTCCCTCGCCGAGTCCGGGAGTTTGCCGAGTCCGGGATTTAGTTCGCGACAGTTTTAATGTTTGCTTTGCACCCCTTGCAGCAAACAGCAGTTCGGAAACACCGGTTTTGGATCCGGTTTGATTTTGGTATGTTGTGGAAGGTTATTTTGTTTCTTTATTCCCTCTTCCCGCCGGTCATTATGTTGATGCCGTGCTGTAAATTGTGCCGTTGGAACGGTTTTATCCGTATGGTTCTTCGTTCGCCAGATGGATCATCTAAAAATATGGCATTCTTGTGCATTCGACGCTGTTTGTTTGTCCGATTTTGGAGCTTGCGGAAATGATGGGCTCGTGTTTATCAAGATTGTTGCAATTAGATGACGCGTTCAAATTGCCATCCCATTTATCGCGTGCGGCTAAAATTCAAAACACACCATCAAAATCATCGTTTGGCATGGTTTGGTGGGGATGGTTTTGTTGGGTTGTGTTTTTTTTACACATATTCCGTTTGTTTATTATTGCTGTGGGTTTGAAAATATTCGCCTGGTCATGGGTTTGTAGCAGCGTGTTGACCTATCACCGGTGGAATATGGCTTGCTTCAACAAGACCCATCCATCATTCAAGGACATGACCAATTTCTAGATATTTCGGATCTCCTTCCAAGATATCTTTCTGGCTTTTTTCTGATAAACTCGAAGGAGAAGCAGAGTTGCAAAGGAATGCTGCAAATTATGATCAACCGAATGGAAAAGGCCGAAAAGTGGAGATCGGTACGTGCTTGGCAAGTGTAACGACCGGTCCTGTGTGGGTCTCAACCTTTCAATCCACGGAGATTAACGTGATCCTCTCAGATAGATTGAGAAATTGCGTACGTAGTGCGGTGCGAGCGGGAAGAAGTATTCAATTTCGCTGAACTTGTTGCTGAGACACCACGAATTACCATCCACGATCGATGATGGATCATGCATGAGTGAGATCGACGTAAAACCCACACGGACCGTGACTGGCTCTAATAAACCTTACACTCATGCCGGCCTCGGATGTACTCGGTGTGTCGAGTGTGATCGAACGTTTGATATGCCGTGGGAGCGATGAATCTTTTCTATCCGAACGTGGTAGCACAATTGTGTCCCTAGCAATTGTTACATCTTACAATTTAAAGCCCGTTCCGTTCCTCAGCGCCTTTCGATTTGTCAGTGCCGGTAAAAAAAATAGTGAATTAGACGACCTGAACCTGGATCTATGAAGTGGGATAGCTATTGTGTGCCGCATACCGCACGAGGCGACCGAATTACACGTCATTTACATTAATCCAATCCAGTCCGCCAGGCAGCCACGAGGTGCGGCAACCTGTGCCAAGCGCCGTAATTGAACTTAAGGGTCGCGCCACTTCCCGAAAATGGCGCTCATCACTCTAGCCGAGCAGAAGATCGTGAGGATTAGCCTTGACCGGGACCTGTTCTCTCGTCCCGCGCTTCATTATTGCTCTCCCACACCGAACCAAACCTTTCCATTCATCAGCTTGATCAGGTCGTCACGATCATGTGGCTTTGTTCGGTGCACTTTAGCTGCGTAAACGAGGGAAGGGATCGTTGGATCGAGCCTCCAACGTCGAATGCACCGCGCTGCACAATTGTGCCTCATTAGAATTACACATTTATAGGCAAACTCTAAACGATCGCAACTTATTACTCTCGACCGCACGCCGTTCGCCGGTCGAGCTTTGCAATGGCAGAACGACTTATCATCGGTGCACGTTGTTCGGGAGAAAAGTCACCGTCTCCGGCAATCGTCATCACCATCGATCATCGCACACTGTCGTCAAGCGAGAACCGGCAACACGAGATCGTGTTTAGGCGGGTTTGTTTTAACCCGACGGACTAGGAAAAGATTGTCAGAATTCTATTCGATTGATAAACAAACCTTGAACGTTGGAACGTAGATACCCTGCGGATGGGAAAGGTGTACACTAATGGCGTGTAACAGAAGATTTTTTCTCCCTTATTTACAATACTATTTGCTCGAGAAAGTTTATCGGTTCGCTGCCCAGGTTCGGTTTCGATCTCTCCTATCCGCGTAGTACTACTGCACGCACTCACGACGAGTAGTATTTCTGGTCAGCTGGACATCAAGCATTGAGTGCTGAAAGAAAGTGAAAGGAAATATACACAACCGAGCGAAATGGACGCCACGGGGCGTTCTGCTGTGAGGAATTTCTGCCAAGTTTGAGACCAGCGCATGCATAATGAGCGATACTTCACGTGCCTGATCGACTGTTGTCCTGATCGAGTGGTTATCCCTCGTGTTAGTGTTTTTGGTTTTACGACCATTAAAACCTCATGGCACCGTTTTTTTTTTTTGCGTTTGAGGGCCAGTCAGCACCCTTCGGGGCCTTCGGGCAAAATTAGTCACACCTCTCTGTTATGCACCTGTGCACTCGCCTCCGAACACACGTTTGCATCCACGCTTTAAGCGTGTTCTGATCGCTTTCGAAATCTGTCGCCAGTATGGCTCGAAAGGGTCTGGTAATGGACCGTGATGGTGGCTAAAATGGTGTCTGTACCGAGGGCGACAGATTTTCAGCTAACTGCACTCGATCCATTCATGCGTCGTTCTAGTGCTAGCGGAGTCTTAGTAGTAGCAGTAGTACTATTGCGTCCGCAAAAGCGTTGTGACACGGTGGACGAATACAACCGACTCTCGGTTTCGCCATTGCGTAACGTTTCGGCAAAACCAAAGGGTGGCCTTTGTGCGCGTTTGTTAATGCGCGATTCCGTCTCGGCTTCCATTCAGGTGGTCAACGTTTGGTCGAACCGGTTCGATTCGGTTCAGTGCTGATGGCGCTTTAAGAAAGAAAAAAAACCCATCGTGCTCGTGCGCACAGATGCAGCGTTCCCAGAAGCCACCAAAGCAAATCAAAACATGTTGACGAAGACATAATCATTTCTTTTCTGCCGTAGACGAATCAAAACACACACTTCAAACCGACCGACGGTTGTACCGACTATTGGACGGCCAGTACTGAAAGGGGTACTGCCCAGGGACAAGTCCAAGTCGAAGGGTTATTTATGGGGACAGTGAATGAGATCTCGTGTCCTCCGGCTTATCAGTCACAACAAACTCAATCCAATGCAGGAACCAACGATCGGCTCTCTTAACGGGTGGCCTTTGCTTAATCTGCTTTTCTTTCTTTTTTTTCCCCTTGTCTTGATGCACTCTCTCCTTCGCCTTATTAGTAGCTCCGCGAGACCTGACCACAGAGACTACGGTGGAAAATGTCGGTGGTGTAGCAATACCCGCAGAGAAGCGCACCAACAAACTCTTTATCAATCACACAACACCGTTCTGCGTACAACTGGCCGGGGATCGTACGTCGTGCTTGAAGAATTGACCGGCATATCATTATCTGATCTTCGAAAGCGGTTCCAGCATGGGGTAAGAGTAGTTGGACGTGACAAATCGAGATGTCACCTTGTACTTTCGGTAGCACAAAACATAGGAAGACACCTTATCTAAAACTTGAAATTCCCAATCGCAATATTGTTCCGGCACGTGCGCTGCTAACCGAGTGTTTCCTCTGGAATTTCAGTAAAACGGCGTACACTATTAATGGTTCGGCCAATGGGACCGCCAATGGACGGGATGACAAAAAGCCGCAGCAAGAGGATGATAAGCCGCGCAAGGAAGTGAGTACGTTTCGTCGCATCCTGCCACAGATTCTGGCCAGTACGGCAAAAAATTTCCTTCTACTCGATCTCGGCATGGCGGTCGCGTTTCCGACGATCGTCATTCCGGCGCTGAGAGGAATTAAAAATCGCGCCCCGGATGAGTTTCTGCACTTTACGCCCCAGCAAGCGTCCTGGTTTGGTAAGTGTTTCAGTACATGTTGGACCTCCAATTTCGATTCCAACAAGATTAACTGACCATATCTACTTTATCTTTATCGTCTTTAGGGAGCATCGCGTACATCTGCCAACCAGTTGGTAGTGTCCTTTCCGGAATCATTCTCGAACCACTCGGGCGAAAGCGGTCGATGATTCTAGTCAACATTCCGCACATTATCGGATGGTTTATGTTGCATTTTGCTGGATCGCTGGAAGAATTGTACACGGCGGCGATCTTGCTTGGTTTGGGTGTCGGCTTTATGGAGGCACCAATTGTAACTTATGTTGGGGAAATTTGGTAACTACCATACCTTTGCGCAACTTTGTTGCTTTAGGCCCAACTTACGCACGCATATCTCGTGTCCACTTCTTTCTAGCCAACCATCGATCCGAGGAATACTTACGTCGTGCGCCGGAGTTGCCGTGATGTTGGGTTTCTTCATGGTCTATCTATTGGGAACGGTTACCACGTGGCGTACGACGGCGGCCATCTGTGCGTCTATTCCCATTGCTACGATGATCGCGATCTGTTTCGTGCCGGAAACTCCGATGTGGTTGCTGTCGAAGAATCGTGCCGACGATGCGCTCAAGTCGCTCCAATGGCTACGTGGCTGGGTATCACCGAAGGCCGTCGAGCAGGAGTTCCAGGAGATGAAACGTTACAGCAATCACTCGGCGAAATGTGCCATTTGCCAGAAAAGTGGTGCTACCACATGCCAACATCCGCCGCTGACGGAGTGGACAAAGTTGAAGGAGCTCACGCGAAAGCGAAATTTGCGCCCATTCGTACTTGTGATGTTGTTTTTCGTGTTCGGTCAGCTTAGCGGATTGACCGGCATGAGACCGTATTTGGTGCAGATCTTTCAGGCGTACGGAGTACCACTGGACGCTAACTGGGCCACCGTTTCGACCGGACTGCTAGGACTTATCGCCAACATTGTGTGCATGGTCAGCATTAAGTTCGTGGGGAAACGAAGGCTCGCCATTACATCGATGGCGGTGACCGCTTTATCCTGCATTTCTCTGTCAATTTATGCATTTAACACGTTCCCTCCCGGATGGACATCGTTCGACAATCATCCGGGCACGAGTCACGTCACATCGCTAGGCTACATTCCGATGGTTCTGTTCTTCATGCTGGCATTTTTCACCAGCGTCGGCGTACTTCCTGTGCCCTGGATTTTACTCAGTGAAGTCTTTCCGTTCAGGTACGTGTTCGAGTTGACAATTGACGCTATGGTCGATGGAAAACACAAGATTCTACATTCCCTTTGTATGTTTACAGGAACCGGAGCTTGGCCTGTGGTATTACTGCCGCCCTGCACTATGTCATGTCGTTCGTGACGACAAAGACGTACTTCAACCTCGAGAGTGCATTTTCATTGCCCGGTGTGATCCTGTTCTACGGCGTGATGGGCATGATCGGACTCGGATTTGTGTATTTCTTCCTTCCCGAAACGGAAAAACGTACACTGGAAGACATCGAGCTATACTTCTCGGACAACAAGCGCAAGCTGACCGACATCTACATCCCACGGCGAAACCGTGACGAAGAAATGGTAGCCGTTGTGTCGAAGCTGGCCGAGAAGGCAATGGATAAGCAAGGCATAGATAACGCCGTCTTTACGGAGGGCGATAAATAACCGTAAACCGATCCTAATATTCTGTAGTTTGTAAGCTTAATTTTATTTCTTAGCACGGATCGTTAAGACCGAACCACAAGTCAGACTGGACCGCATGAGGAACCATCACGTCCTCCACCATTCACTCATGCTCATTTCTCTGTGTATGCCATAACGAACAAATAAACTAAATCATTATTATTCTCCTACCACCACATCTGCTTCGGTCACCGGTCTATCATTCGCTGGGAGAAATGTTTTGGGCGGCACAAATGAGCGTGTCGTGGATGTCCTTCGCGTAGCCAATCTGTAGCTTCACCACCTCCAGGTATTGGTTGTATGTTAGCGCGTTTGTTTCCGTTAGTGGCGGCTGGCTCGTGGCAACCGGAATCGGAAGATACTGTTGGGACGAGGTGCACTGCTGCATACACAGCTTTGCCGTTTTCTGACCAATCGATGAAAGGAAAGAACAATCAAACTGTTGGCTGCATATCGCTTTTCTACAAACTTTTCTTACCAAGTTCAACTCTATTTGGTCGCAGATCGAATAAAACTCCTCCAAATGCTTATCAAAGCGTGGTGCATTGTTTAAATCCACCGTTTTCCTGAAAAAATGTGAGCGAAAATGTTTGAGACACACAAACACAATCGTAGAAACGGTTCGGAACTTACGATCCTGCGTCGGCGAGCGTATTTTGTTGTATCAGCTGGGCAGCCGTTTTGATCGTAGTGGATAGAGCATCACGCAACGGACCAACCAACACCTTGACCTTTGAGATGTTGTCCACCTTCTCGGTTTGTTGTGCTTGCTGTTGGGCGGATTGGTTGTGCTGTTGCTGCTGCTGTTGCGCTTGTTGCTGAACTTGCTGTTGTTGCACTTGCTGCTGTTGTTGCTGAACCTGTTGCTGTTGGACCTGCTGTTGCTGTGCTTGCTGCATTTGAGGAGACTGCATCATCCCAGGAGATACTCCGACTCCGCCAGGTCCGGGCATACCAACGCCACCAACACCGCCCGGACCGCCTGGAACACCGACACCCTGCTGCTGCATCATCATTCCCATTTGGTTCATCATTTTGGAATTGACCACAGTTTACAGATCTAGCTAAGTTACAAACAGTAACTAAATATTACAACGATTCCACCGAGTACACGACCGACACAGCAAATGAACTGTTTTGTAAACAAAGTCAAGATTTAGACACCCTGACATATCGACATAGTGAAGCAACAAACCAGCTACTGTAAACAGATGTGAAAGATTTCAATGAAATTTCAAATGAACCAAACATTTACGTTGGTTGAACGTTAAACGTTTATGCAATGGAGCGTTTAAATGATGTCCTTGAATAATAATTATTCAACGATATGAACATCGTACAGCAGAATAAAAACTGTAGCTATGTTAACTCATGCATATGACCATATGGGGTTTTGATACTTAAAACACATTTTATAATCAAATAAACATTAAACATCAATGTTAAATAAGATCTCCAACAGGTTTATTCCTAACACTAAATGAATTTCTAGCGGGTTTGTTCTTCGTGAAGAGGGATATGTTTTTTTTTTCTATTTATTCTAATATCAACAACAAACATTCCAAAATTTAATCCAAAAACCCAAGGTAGTAGATCTAATCTCGTAAAGAAAGGTATCACCAGGTATACGAAATAAGCTAATAAATATACGAAATCAGCTAATATAAAATATACGAAATCAGCTAATAAATAGCGCACGAACACAAAAAGCTTAGCCACCAAAAAAATCGTATACACGCAAAGCACCTAAACGTGGCTTGTGCGTTGTGATTTCCTAATCAAATTGTTCTCAAACATGCAGCCAGAGCTATCCATTAGGCCACCACCATTGTTTTGACCATTGCCAAAATATCCACCAAATAATACGGAAAGATGTTGTCTCATCGCGCGTTCAAAAAAGGTCAACAGTCGGAAAACGGAATATGTTTTTAAAAATGCGCAACATCATTTTCAACACGAACCGTTAAACCGAAAAACGAGCGTGTTAAAGTGATAACAAATGAGCAATATCATTTCCAACGGCAGCAGACGAAGCAACGCGTCAGCTTGTTGCTGTTAATAGCCAGCCGTCCGGGGACACAGATACGCTCTGCTCAGTTCGGAAGGAATTACCACCTCGTTAATGGGAGGGTTAATTGTGCTGCAACAAACCGCATTGAGTACGATGGTAATCGTTGTATTTTATAAACGCTTTGCCCTTAAATGCACGAAAATATGAAGCTTTTTTTGCGCTAAAGACTCTGTCCTAACGCAGAAGGATAAAAGTACTGCGTATCGATAGTACTTCGGAGAATTATTGTACAACCAGAAGTTTTCCCCACATTTCCATACAAATGCGAATGCAAATGTTGTCCGATACGGCTCTATGAATAGAATCATGCTTATCATCGTTCCTATTTGCGGGCTTCTTGCTACTTGTTGCAGAGGTAAAGAAAATCCAAAGAAAACAGATAGCAGTTGCAAAAAAACACACACAAATTGATTTCATTTTAGGCCCATTCAAAGAACGCCGCACGGGTGCGTTTTATTTTTCCTTCTTTTTTTTTTTGGGCTCAAGACTAGCCCAAAAGTAGATAATTGCGCTATTTATAAACATGGCATGGCGATACCACCTTTTGCGTCAGTGCAGGTGTGTCACATTTGCGTGTACGCACCAGGTGAGCCGATACACCGTTCGGCAGGTACAAACAGTTTCAGATCAAGGAACCTTTGGATCTTGGAAGTTTTGCTGCGAGAAGTGAGACGACCAGCCCCAACAGAGGGCGTCATCATGTGGCGATAACGATGCGCGTTACCTGCTAGTTGATTTGAATATAAGATGTTGGCCGTGTGGCGATGGTAGTTTGGTCCCGGGGTGCTCAGGTCTCGCAGTTACACAAAAGAATCAAGCACATTTCACTACCCCCAAAACGGGTACTTTTCGATCGGGTTGGAAAAATGATTGGAAAATGCGAAAAGCCTTCGCCTGTCCCGTATCCAATGCCAACGGGAGCGCAACGCGAAAATTGGGTCAATGTAACGAAAAACCCCCTGTGCAGAACGGGGAACTCCATCTGGGCAAAGTCAGATTCCGTTCACTCGCTCAGGTTCTCCCTTTCTAGCACGCTTTACAAGTGCCCCAACATAATTCCTCCTATCCTTTTACGCTTGTATTGTAGCACACATTCTGTAGTACAAACCACATTTTACTCATCCCTCACCTGAGCCTCGCCACCACCTTCCTGGGGGAACTGGTCGCCCCGCTCCGACGTACGAACACGCGCGCGGGAGAAACACAGCTGGTCGACAACACCACAGCCGATGGAGCATCATCGTAGTAGGCCTGCGTTTCAGCTTCTCACCTGCTCTGTGTGAGTAGTGTATGTCTCTGTGTGTTTGTGTGTGTGTGTGAGCGCGTTCGTTTGTCAGTGCGACCTTGATCCTGCTTGCTTCGGGCTTCGTCCTGCGCTAACAGTGTTTCGTTCGTCCTAGTCCTAGGCAAGTAATACACTCATCCCACCAGCACCAGCACCTGACTACGGTAGTAACGGTGGCTATGGTAATGGCGACCGAACAGCGATCTTCTCGGTGAGAGAAACGAATTTTCTAGCATCATCCGTCGATGATGGGTGGGATTGATGATGGTGTTTATATACTCCCTCCCGGATACTCCCAGGGATTCTTTACAGCAAAGCGCACGTCTGTTTGTGCGTGTGGCCACGTGTGTATATATTTTATATGAATCACGCATTGGAGAACACATACCGTCTTTCTTTTCTGCTGCTGTGATAGGTGGCAGTAACAAAACACAAAAGGGAGATGATTTTACGCAACGAGGAATGTGTTTCATTTGTGATTCTGCACCAGTTTCATGTTTTCAATTTTCTCACCTCACACATTCCCTTGCCGTCGTGTTCGTCGTGGTTTGCGTCTTGCCAAGCAAATGCCACGGTACAGTTTTTTTTGGCATGTTTCAAAGCGTGTCGTAATGAGCATGATGATTGGAAGTTGTTTTTCGATGGACCGGATCAGAACCAATTTTGTAAAAAGCTACCACATTGTTGCTGACCCCGCGTTCTGGAGATGTTATCGTGCTAATCCTGAATCCTAACAAGCAACGTACAAGCAAGTCGCAAAGTAGCATTATCACGTATAAATTAGTTAAATTTTAAACGAAATGCGACCTTTTTGGACATCGCACAGCAACAGGCGCGCTAACAACGACAACGACATCGTGGACGCAGTAATGAGAATGGAATACCGAAGATATTACAGTGTTGCCAAGAGCAACGAAAACGGTTGATTGAAGCAAGCTGAGCAGACTAATTTGAACGCTAACGTAAAGATTGCTGAACGTTGCGTGTATTTAATGCGCTACTAATGGAGTTTGACACGTGACAGGGAGTTGCTACACAGCTGTTTAGAATGATTCATCTTTACGCTTTGCACGTGCTTTTACAAGATTCTGTTGATTATTGGTGTTTTTTTGAGCAGCCAAGCGGAAACTTTACTCTTTATTTTCTGTTTGTTTTTTTGCTATAAAATAATTCATTTAAGCGAAAGTAAAAAAAATGGCTCAGTTGAGACACAAGGCACATACCGAAAGGATCGAAGGAATTTTGTCATTATTTTCCGGTGTGATAATTTCATCACCTCATCTACTGCGGCCACTAACTGTCTCGTGCCATTGACGTCATCCGGTGAAATCCTTCGGGAGTACGATCCTCTCGTTTCGCGTGTATCGATTACATTCTTTTGGCAGTGAAGGTTTACGCATGAATGCATCAAAGCGGAGATTGCGGAAAACCGAACTGACGCTGCCGAAGCCGAAAGGAAGAAATCTTTCAATCAATTCAAACAGAGAAACGGCCCAAATGCCACAGGCACAGTGAAGTGAACATTCTCACCTTACATCAATCATACCCCCGATTGACATGATGCCGTATGATTTATGTTGATTTTAACCGCGTCGCACAGACATACGGTGATGTTGGATCCAACCAACAATTGGCTCTAATTTGGTGTGCTTATGTAAGCATCGGTGCGGTTGAGCGTTCATCAAATTGATTCCATCTGACGGTAAGCAGCTACAGCCGAAAGGATGCTCAAAGTTGATGATATTTCGTGCCGGAAGTCATCTTTAAATCAAGCAAGGAAGTTGAAGTTAATATTCCGAACCTTCGGTAGCGTCGGTAGGTAGAGTCGTGTTTTTTCTTCTATTTTGTTCCTTTCCGTTCTTGTGGCTTCTTTTAGGCTGTTGAATCTTGAGGAAACTTTTAACGATTAAGTCGAGCGAGTTTTTGCCTTTCAACGGACAACAAACATCAGCAAAAAAAAAGGAAAAGCGAGTTGGCGCAAAATGCGGAAAACTGTTGCTCACTCCCGAAAGCAACGTCGTTCCGGACGGGTTGTTGGCTGCGGCAGCTCGGTAGCGTTTAGTGAACCGACGATCGGATCTGACTAAAGGATTTCTCTCCAATTCGCACCGTACCGGCTCTCTGGGGCTCTCGCGCTGACAAAGCGTACGCCACGGTCGGCAGGATAATGCTCCGAACGGTCTCTCCTGCGCTCGCTGCGTAGCATTGGGGCCCGAAGCTTTGTAAATGTAGCGAGCTCGAGGAAATTCTATTTTCGTCCTCGTGGTACCGCAACATTTGGGACCATCCGTACGCCTTACGCCATGCAGAACAGAACGCCCGCCCGCTCTTTCGCGGCGACATGCGACCCGAGCGAATAACCTGTGAAGTGGTTGTGTGGTCTTCCTTTACCTTCTAGCGCTACTGCCTTCACACCGTACCGTGGTGTGGCCCTATCGCATGGCCAGCAACAGGCGAAGCAACAGTTAGCATTGGCCCAAACCCGAACACTGTACATCCGAGTAGGGTTTCGGCAAAAGGTTGGCCACGCCGTGCCTACCGTTCGCCGGAACTTGTTGAGATTGAGCAAATGAACATGAGCGAGCGAACAGCTGCTGCTGCTGCTACTGATACTCGCAGATAAATCGTAAATGACCAGGACCAAACCCAAGGACGCGACAACACACAGCGCGGATGCAAATTCACGCCACCGAACAAAAGGGGTGGTAATCGATCGAACAGAAGTCAAAGTTGGAAAGTCGTAAATAGGGGTAGAACTTTAATTATGTAGTGCGGTTCTATGCTTTGGACAATACACAGCATTTAAACTTACTTTCTTTTAAAATGTGATAGTTTTCTTTAAATCGTATCTCCTTTCGAGCTTCGTTTGGGTTTGGTTGAACAACAACTCGTGTGGCAATCAAAGCAACAGCTGATATTTCTCTGGCTACTTTAATCGTTAACGGTTTGCGTCAACAAAAACCGGGACCNCATTACCTCATCGTATTTCGTCCAGTCGGTGAATGTTCCTCGTCAAGTCACGTTCAACGGAGACTTGATCAACAGAACGACTCCTGTTGATAATGAAGATCTCCATCGGTAGGTGATCGCTACCAAGCGGGACTTGGATATCCTTCCATTTTGTATCCAGCTCTAATGATGACTTGCAAAGAGATAGATCTATTGCACTGTGTCGTACCATAGGTGACCCCACCCTAGTGGCTTCACCAGAGTTTAGTATTGTCAAAGTCTAAAGGTGTCGCAAAAGTCCCTAATTATTGGTGCACAATAATCATTACGTGTTGCTAAGCGGACTTTCGAACAGGCCCCGGGAAAGAATGGCCTCCTAGCATGAGAGTATCGCTGCAGCAGCAAACTAAAATTGTAAGGGAATCTGCCCGAGCAAGGTCTTGCATTGTGGATCTCCAAGGAGGTTCCATTAGCACCAAGGAGGTGCTAATTGTTCCAGATACCAAATAATTTGGGGAACCTATGCCGTAGAAGGGGAAGATCTGATGCTAAACTGTTCGGATATGGACAGAAACCCGTCGTGAGAAACAACCGTGCTGTGTGCGAGAATAGCGTTTCGAAATGAAAGATAACCTCCTCGTGTGAGCTATTAATTGAATCTGCATAACTGTGTACAAATTTTGTATTTACCTACTAAAGTTTCGTTAACCTAATTCTCTTCTTTATTTTCTCCTTTCTTCTTAATGTTGTTTTGTATGCACATAGGGTTCAGTTTCTTGAATGGTTTGTTGTTTTAGGTTATATCCAGATACCTACGCATGAACCCAGATTTCTTTATGGCGGATGTATCCTGGAATTCTACCTAAACACCATTAGCGATCCTAATAGTGGATATTTCCTGTTGTCATGATATTTTGTTTTGCGTTTACAACCGATTTCTGTTCAACCCAATTGTAGTGAACTGTATGCGGTTAGATCAATTTTTAGAATTCGCTTTTATTTTTCTGTAAACTGTTACGATTATGAGATGCTACTCATGGCGAGGCCAGAGTTAGACTAACAGCACTTGCGCTCTCCTCGTCCTGACAGCGCAGCGCTAGCTGTCTCATTCGCGCTTGTTCCTCCTTCTTCTTCGATCCTTAACACCTATTTTGTCACTGTGCGCATACGTTGATGAATCCCTTATACATGTTTAATTGCTGTCTGGAGTTTTGGATAAACCCGAACCCGCTTGGTTCGGTGTTGTTTGAGTCGCTGTTTCAAATGCGTTAATCCTTAATTTATGGCTTATCCTTAATTATTAACCTTCTCAAATCAAACGGAAAGCCAAACACGGTTCATAATACCGATTTGCCAAATTGGAAACTTTCTGTCTTTTACGTCGCTGAATTGTTCGGTGGCCGCGGAGAAACAAGATCAACAACGCAAAATAGTTATAATTGTTTAACACATAAAAACTTTATTCGCTAACGAAAACGCAATGCCATCGTGGTCCGTCCCTAGCTAGCAGCTGACTCTCTCTGCCTGATCGGGACCGAGATAACGATCTCGTCCTCCCGATCCTTCCCAACCGGCAATGGCGGTAATTTTCGATGAATTTTTGGGTCTCACCCGAACAATTTGATGGCGCTGTACGCAGCGACAGCATGCGGACAAGGCGAACGCATGCATTGAGTGAATGTGTTGCGCAAAGCCTGAGCCGGGAAAGCGTTTGGTGTCGTGCGATGAACGCGCTCTCATCGTTTTCTCCTTGTTCCCTCTTCGTGTTCGTGGACGCCCTCAACAGTTCGGCTGAGTTCGACCCGGGATGTGCGTGTGTTGTCCTGCGGTGAACGCGCACTCATCGTTTTCTCCATTCTTCCTCTTCGTGATCGTAGACGCCGTCAACAGTTCGGCTTAGCTCGACCCGGGATGTGCGTGTGTGTGTCGTTCTGCGCTGAACGCGCGCTCATCGTTTTTTCCATTCTTCCTCTTCGTGATCGTAGACGCCGCCAACTGTCAGCCATTTTGATTGTTTTGGTTTTAGCGACGCTGCCGCATCGCATCATTTCGTGGTGGTGTTTTTGTTGAAAAAAANATCTCCAAGGAGGTTCCATTAGCACCAAGGAGGTGCTAATTGTTCCAGATACCAAATAATTTGGGGAACCTATGCCGTAGAAGGGGAAGATCTGATGCTAAACTGTTCGGATATGGACAGAAACCCGTCGTGAGAAACAACCGTGCTGTGTGCGAGAATAGCGTTTCGAAATGAAAGATAACCTCCTCGTGTGAGCTATTAATTGAATCTGCATAACTGTGTACAAATTTTGTATTTACCTACTAAAGTTTCGTTAACCTAATTCTCTTCTTTATTTTCTCCTTTCTTCTTAATGTTGTTTTGTATGCACATAGGGTTCAGTTTCTTGAATGGTTTGTTGTTTTAGGTTATATCCAGATACCTACGCATGAACCCAGATTTCTTTATGGCGGATGTATCCTGGAATTCTACCTAAACACCATTAGCGATCCTAATAGTGGATATTTCCTGTTGTCATGATATTTTGTTTTGCGTTTACAACCGATTTCTGTTCAACCCAATTGTAGTGAACTGTATGCGGTTAGATCAATTTTTAGAATTCGCTTTTATTTTTCTGTAAACTGTTACGATTATGAGATGCTACTCATGGCGAGGCCAGAGTTAGACTAACAGCACTTGCGCTCTCCTCGTCCTGACAGCGCAGCGCTAGCTGTCTCATTCGCGCTTGTTCCTCCTTCTTCTTCGATCCTTAACACCTATTTTGTCACTGTGCGCATACGTTGATGAATCCCTTATACATGTTTAATTGCTGTCTGGAGTTTTGGATAAACCCGAACCCGCTTGGTTCGGTGTTGTTTGAGTCGCTGTTTCAAATGCGTTAATCCTTAATTTATGGCTTATCCTTAATTATTAACCTTCTCAAATCAAACGGAAAGCCAAACACGGTTCATAATACCGATTTGCCAAATTGGAAACTTTCTGTCTTTTACGTCGCTGAATTGTTCGGTGGCCGCGGAGAAACAAGATCAACAACGCAAAATAGTTATAATTGTTTAACACATAAAAACTTTATTCGCTAACGAAAACGCAATGCCATCGTGGTCCGTCCCTAGCTAGCAGCTGACTCTCTCTGCCTGATCGGGACCGAGATAACGATCTCGTCCTCCCGATCCTTCCCAACCGGCAATGGCGGTAATTTTCGATGAATTTTTGGGTCTCACCCGAACAATTTGATGGCGCTGTACGCAGCGACAGCATGCGGACAAGGCGAACGCATGCATTGAGTGAATGTGTTGCGCAAAGCCTGAGCCGGGAAAGCGTTTGGTGTCGTGCGATGAACGCGCTCTCATCGTTTTCTCCTTGTTCCCTCTTCGTGTTCGTGGACGCCCTCAACAGTTCGGCTGAGTTCGACCCGGGATGTGCGTGTGTTGTCCTGCGGTGAACGCGCACTCATCGTTTTCTCCATTCTTCCTCTTCGTGATCGTAGACGCCG